>BDUI01002275.1:113772-130577 GCA_002335545.1 Apodemus speciosus | reverse complement strand
CTCCCAATCTCAGGTACTCAATGCTTGTGGAGTGGAAAGTGACATTTACCATGGATGCTTGTTTTACTTGACAGGTATGAATGGGATCCCATGTGGTGCACTTTATAATCATTATGTGAGTGCAGAAATTGTGTTCAAAAGCAGGCAATTGTGGAAAGAACTCGGGCTCTTTCAGTGGACCTGAGTTTAAATAGTGTGGCAATGGGCCAGTTGAATTTTTCAAATAACATTTATTTGTTTTTCAAGACAGGGTTTCTCTGTGTAGCCCTGGCTGGCCTCGAACTCAGAAATCCTCCTGCCTCTGCCTCCCAGTGCTGGCATTAAAGGCGTGTGCCACCACTGCCTGGCTAAATATCATTTTAAAATGATGTATTTATTATTTTATGTGCATTACTGTTTTGTCTGCATGTATGTCTGTGTGAGGATGTCAGGTCTTTAGGAACTGGAATTATGGACAGTTGTGAGCTGCCACGTGGGTATTGGAAACTGAACTCAGTTCCTCTGGAAGAGTAGCCACTGSTCTTAACTGCTGAGCCATCCCTCCAGCCCTRGGCCWTCTGAACTTCACCTGAGCATTAGTTAYCTTCACTGCAAAGGGAGGATTTTAATAGACCATAGTCAGTTGTTGGTGTTAACTGTGATGATGCATGAAAGCACTGGTGTATACAGCACATGCATCATAAGAATGTTAACTCCTTTCCTCCTGGTCTACATTTCTCCTTGACCATAAGTGTCTGGCACAAGACACACACTTAGCAGTTGRTGCAGTGGTGTYGCCAGTTGGGTTTAAACATAGGGAGCAGGGCAGTAATGGGGAGATGACACCCTCCTCCCATCCCATAACCCCTGCCAGGTATATAATGAGTTCATTCTGCCTTCGGAGCGAGATGGATTCCTGAGCCGGATCCGGGAGATCATCCAGCGAGTGGAGAGCCTGCTGAAGAGGGATGCTGGTGCCCCCGAGGCTGCTGAAGATGCCCTGAGCTCTCAGGTCAGGCCTCTAAACATCTTCAGCAGGAGCGGAGTCTGCCCTCAGAGTTCTACTTGGGTTAACTTCTCTTGAGTGTGAGGGCCTTAGAAATGTCTCTTACTTTGTTTGCCAGTGTGATGAAAGCCGCAGACTGGTTCTAGAAAGCTGTGAATGAAGATTTTCAACTTGCTATTTTGAAATAAGTACAGACTCACAGAGAGAAGTTACAAGAACTGTAGAGCACAGTCCTACATGCCCTTGGCCCAGATTTGTTGGTTGCTAATATTTTTTTTTTTTTTTAGGATTTATTCTATTTATTTTATGTATGTGGGTACACTGTAGCTGTACTGATGGTTGTGAGCCATCACGTGGTCGCTGGAAATGAAGGTTGCTCCCACCTAAAGATTTATTAGTATATCTAAGTACACTGAAGCTGTCTTCAGACACACCAGAAGAGCGCGTCAGATCTCGTCACAGATGGTTGTGAGCCACCATGTGGTTGCTGGGATTTGAACTCAGGTCCTTTGGAAGAGCCATCTCTCCAGCCTGCTAACATTTTTTTTAACTAGCTTTCTTATCCTTCCTGTTTTATACGTTCTGTTCTTTTGAACCACTTGAGAACATGTTGGCAGATCTCATGCCTCTTTATCTCTAAATATTTCAGTTAGCACATACACTTTCGAATCTCCCGTTTTTGATTYCTAGAGGCTCATGGGTTATATCTTAAGAATCCCAAGTCTGCAACTTCCCCTGTGTCTTAGCTTTCCCCACTGCAACTAAGGGCCCTTTTCTCCCTCAGGAAGAGCCCACAGCCCTGCCTGCGCTTCCAGGCCCATCCAATGGTAGGTTCTGTGTCTGTATCTGCTCACCCCAACCTCTGGGTTGACCTTGTGGAGGGGATAGGGCTTGGTGTCCTCAAATYTCAACTCTTCCTCTTCAGCAGAGCTCCAGAGAAGCATCTCCCCAGAACAGAGGAGCTGGGCAGCCTTCTCCACCTCTCCGTCTTCTCCTGGCACGCCCTTGTCCCCTGGAACCCCCTTTTCCCCTGGGACCCCTCCTGTCTTCCCATGCCCCATCTTTCCTATCACTTCAGCCTCATGTCATCCCTGCCCGTTCTCCCAGGTCTCTTCAAACCCCTCTCCACCGGCTCCCAGTTCCCGGCTTCCCCCCTGTGCCTCCCAGGTTCCRCTCCCATCCTCTTCTCTTCCCATCAGCTCTCCCCTCCCATTCTCTCCTAGTTATCCCCAAGTCCCTCTCAGCCCCCCTTCTCTTCCCATCTGCCCCTCCCCTCCTCCTCTCCCCTCCACCACAGCAGCCCCTCTCCTCTCTCTGGCTAGTGCCTTCTCTCTGGCTGTGATGACTGTGGCCCAGTCCCTGCTGTCCCCGTCCCCTGGGCTTCTTTCTCAGTCTCCTCCAGCCCCTCCAGGTCCTCTGCCTAGCCTGCCCCTTCCCCTTGCTTCTTGTGACAAGGAGAGCCTTTCAGCCCAAACAGCTGAGCCAGAGAATGAGGTAAGTGGGATAGGAAGAGGGCTAGGATAACAAGGCGGGCTTCTGGATCTTTCCCTTCCTCATGGTACCACACACTTCTGCAGGCTTCCCGAAATCCTGCTCAGCCACTACTGGGTGATGCTAGACTGGCACCCATATCTGAAGGTGAGGCCTCTAATCCCTGCTTCCCCCTGCCCCCGCCCGCGTTAGCCCCAGTGCCTGACATTCTGCTAGGTTTCTTTTATCCTCTTCACCTCTCTCCTTATCTTCCCGCAGAGGGACAGCCCCAGCTTGTTGGCCGTTTCCAAGTGACTTCATCCAAGGAACCAGCAGAGCCTCCCCTGCAACCAGCATCCCCAACTCTCTCCAGMTCCCTAAAGCTGCCAAGCCCTCAGCTGACCTCAGAGAGCTCAGACACGGAGGACAGTGCCGCAGGAGGACCCGAGACCAGGGAGGCTCTGGCAGAGAGCGACCGCGCAGCCGAGGGCCTCGGGGTTGGGGTTGCGCTCGATGAGGAAAAGGATGAAGGGAAGGAACCCCAACTTGGGGGCAGCTCCCCAATCTTGAGCCAGCCCAGCCCAGTGTGGATGAGCTACTCCTACAGCAGCCTGTGTCTGAGCAGTGAGGAGTCAGAGAGCAGCGGGGAAGACGAGGAGTTCTGGGCTGAGCTGCAGAACCTTCGGCAGAAGTGAGTCTGGGGAAGATGGCAGAGTTAGAGGAGAACCTGAGGGAACACAGGGTCTGACTAGCCTTTTCCTGCCCTCGGTGCATCCTCAGGCACTTGTCAGAAGTGGAGGCACTACAGACGCTCCAGAAGAAGGAAATCGAGGACTTGTACAGCCGGCTTGGGAAGCAGCCCCCGCCCGGTATYGTAGCTCCAGCTGCCATGCTGTCCTGCCGCCAGCGCCGCCTCTCCAAGGGGAGCTTTCCCAGCTCCCGCCGCAACAGCCTGCAGCGCTCCGATCTCCCTGGCCCCGGTGAGATGGCAGCCACCCAGCTTTCATCTTTCCCTTGAGACCCCTTCCCCACTGGCATGGTCTTCTTCCAGGCCCTAGTGGTCTCCCTTGGTGCTGGGGGGACGAGCCCCCCTCCTCGCTGCCCCTCCCTCCCTCCACTTAGTGTTCTCCCTCCTTCACCCTGCTCCCAGGCATCATGCGAAGGAACTCTCTGAGTGGCAGCAGCACCGGCTCCCAGGAGCAGCGGGCAAGCAAGGGGGTGACATTCGCCGGGGATGTTGGCAGGATGGTGAGGGGCGGGCCCACGGGAGGGAGAGCTGAGGGAATGGTGGCTGGCAGAAGCTCTGCCTTCCTCTTCTTTGGACATTTCTCCAGCATTTTTCTTTTCCCCTCCAGTGAATTCAGACCAGAAGTCCTATGTCTCCCCAACACCAGGGCCCCACCATGGCCCGTGGCCTCTCAGAATCTGATGTTTTTTTGTGACCAACTCAACTCAGCAAAGAACACCCCAGCACTGAGGGGGTAGAAAGAAGGCCTGTGGGCATGGAGAATGCATTACGTTCTCCAGAAGAGTCAAACCGTACGGGTTCTCTTTGCTGTGTGGAAATCTCATTTCTGTAACCTACCCCACATTGCATCTGCTCCTCCCCGGGCAAGGGCTGACCACTATGCAATCCAAGGCCAGATGCTTGTAGAAGGCCAGCTTCCAGCTGGGAGAGTGTAGGAGCTGTGTTCATGCCACCAAAGTTAACAGCAACCAATAAAAATACTGAGGAGAAAGACTGTGGGTCTGTGTCCGCCATGCCTTAGGGACGGGAGGCAAAGACTTGTGAGGCGGGGAACTCGAAGCCATTCTCYTCTCACAATGGGAGGCAAGTGGCCCTGCTTTCTGGCTTTTTGCCACCAGCTCATGAGGAAACTACACGACCAATGATCCAATGGCCAAGCTATGATTTCTCCCCCAGACCCCACCCTAGGCCTGCATAGGCAGTTACCAGTCAATGTTAAAAGAATGAAATTACTCGTGCTCATCCTTCACCTAACAAGCTAGACACAGGAAAAGGCCGTGACATTAAGAGTCTGTTCTCGGAGGCAGAGAACAGAAGAGTGACCTTCTTCCCTCTAAGACCTGGTTCAGTCTCAAACAGTCCAGTAATCTCTCCCTTAAATCAGGTGGAAAGATCTCACGGAAAAAGTAATTCTAGTTAAACATTTACAGCTCCCTGGGGCAATGCCACCCGCTGCAGCCAGAGCTAGGGAGCTCTCCAGYGTGAAGTGCCATGTGTCTCTCTCTCAGCCCCCACACACTAGSTTGGCTTCGGGAGAGATGACTCATTTTATTAYTCTTAACTTGACCCTATCTTTCCCACTTTAGGTTCCAACTCAGCAGTTAGGCCACACCCTCCCCCTTAACAGTTGGGCCCCTGGGAGGTGAAGGGGGGAAACCACAAAGTTTGGGGAAAGGCAAGGTCGCATACCTCTCAAACAAGGAAATAAAAAGGGCTGAGTAACTGTACAAACTGCAYGTGGAGTAAGCAATCCCCCCCACCTGGCAGTGGCCGAATGCAGTCTCTGGCTTCTTGGGCTCAATCATAGTCCGAAGTTGGTATGCCAGCGATACTGTGAGACCGCCAGGCATCATTCAACATATACAGGGGCTCCAGCAGTTTGAAGATGGTTCCTACAGTTAGGGTCCGGACGCCCTCTCCCTCTCAAGAGCGCGGGCTCGGGCAGCTTTGGCTTCATCTTCCAGCTCATCAAGGAAACGCTCCTGGGCCACCGAGTAGAAGGTGTAACCATCTGGCGGGGTGGGTTCAGGAAACCACAAAGTATATGGGCATTCCTTTCTTCTACCACCCTTGCTATTTCCCCAAATTAAATGATTTTGAAGTGCCGCCCTTTTGCTCTTTTTTTGAACCCTTAACCAACTGTTATTACTAAGCCAGTTAGCGCAGCGTAGATATAGTAAGATTAGGTATGAACCCCATTTTGCCCGCACATTAAAAGCTACACGTCTTGTTCCCTTATCCCTAACCCCAGATGCCGTATAGCCAGGACGGATACAAATAGCTAACACCAGGGCCCCGATGCCCAGGCCGGTCATGATGTTCCGGGTCCGCCGCTGTGGCAGTGTTTTCTGCCACTGGGCAAGTTGCACCTGCCGCATAAACTGCAACTGCGCAGGGGTCAGTTTCTCCCGCGACGGGTCTATGCGCTGAGCGAATGGAGCATTTCCATCCTTAGCATTCAGAGGGTCACCAGCTCCGGGAGCTGCCATGTTGCGCTCCGCCCTAAGCCGTCGATCCCGGAACTCGCCGGGAATTGTAGTCTTTGACTTCCGCAAGGGATTCTGGGGGCTGTAGTCCACGTGGAGTTTTCTGGGTAGAGGTGGGGTTTCTCCTCCCTAGAGGAGGGACAGGAAAGGTGAGAAGCGCCCTGTTTTCTGATTGGCTGAGCTTTCCGTGGCAGTTGGGGCGCGAAAAGCTGTTGACAGTTCGAGGCCGTGGTGGACATTACGTTTTCCTCAGATTCGAGGCGAGGACAAACATAGAAAGGAAAGGAAGAATCCAAGGTGTGGCAGAAGATTCTGGAAATAAGCTAAGGAAGCCAGTTTATGGATCCCGTGAACTGTGCAAGTGTTCCGGAAGACTTCTAATATGGAAGGACCCTTGAGGTCAAGACTGGTTAACTGCAGTGACTTTCAGTTTGGAGTKGTTGCCACAGAGACCATCGAAAACGCCCTGCTTCACTTGGCCCAGCAGAATGAGCAAGCCGTGAAGGAGGCCGCGGGACGGACGGGCAGCTTCCGGGAGACCCGGATCGTGGGTGTGGATGCAGACCTTTGTGTTTCACTCAAATATTTTGTTAGTGCTTATGTTAGGCGAGGTCGTGGGGTTTATAAGTGATGAAGGAGGCTTACCAGCACTCTTGATTTCTTTACCCCTCTTCCCTGCCACACCCCCTCCCCGCCTTTTTTTTTTTTTTTTTTTTTTTTTTTTTTTTTTTATAAGACAAAGTCTCACTGTAGAGCCCTGGCCTGGAACACTGTCTGTAGCTTAGACTGACCTGGAATTTACAGAAATACAGCTGCCTCTGGCTCCTAGATGCTGGGATTAAAAGTGCATGGCATCATGGGGAGGTCCCCCCCCCCTTTTTTTAATAAATGAATGTCTGTGTGAGGGTGTCCAGTCATCTAGAACTGAGGTTATAGACAGCTGTGAGCTGCCATGTGGGTGCTGGAAATTGAACCCTGGTCCTCTAGAAGAGTAGCGAGTGCTCCTAACTGCTTGAGGCATCTCTCCACCACCACCTCACTCTTCTTTCCGTAAATGTGTTTAGAGAGCGTATCCTTTACATTGCCTGGTATAAAAAGAGGGAACGACAACCTAGCCTTTGCTCTCTAACTATGTAGTCTTTAGGTGGGAACTGTTAACATATGAGCAAGTAGATACAAATATGGTTAGAGTAATTGACACAGAGAATACAAGCTTTTATGAGAATGTAAAGCACTGGTAAGATGAGGTCCAGGGATTGAATGATACCATGAATAAAGCTTTGGAAGGCAAGAGGGAAGAGGGGAGTGAAGGGTACAGTTGTAGCCCAGGTTGGCCAGATCATATGGAAAAGCAAAGAAATTAAGACCGGGAAAGCAGTTTGGAGACATTCGAAACAGGTGTTTGAATGTCTGTCAGGGGGGAGGACTTTATACTTGGCTTAGCAGAAAATAAGATCTAAAATTTGGGTGTTTTTCTTTTTGTTTTTTTTTTCTTTTTTTGGGTTTTCGAGACAGGGTTTCTCTGTATAGCCCTGGCTGTCCTGGAACTCACTCTGTAGATCAGGCTGGCCTCAAACTCAGAAATCCGCCTGCCTTTGCTTCCCTAGTGCTGGGATTAAAAGCGTGCGCCACCACTGCCTGGCTCAAAATTTGTTCTTTTTTATTTAACGTTATGTGTGTGGGAATTTTACCTGAATGTTATGTCTATGTACCACATGTGTGATTGATACTAGAAGATGTCATTAGAAGACGGTGTCAGATCTCCCGAAACTGGAATTATAGGCAGTTGTGAGTGACCTGATGTGTGTGCTGGGAATCGAATCCAGGTCTTTGGAAGAACAGCCAGTGCTCTTAACTGCTAAGCTATCTCTGCCAAGTGAAGACACTGAAATGTAAATGAGGGAACCTTGTGGCTGTAATTTTCCCCGTGGTAAAGATGGTTTTGTATGTGGTCTAAAGGCTGGAGCTGAGTAGCAGAGGGGAGCCAGGGGAGCCTGTGTGTAGTTGGAGTGGTGACAGAAAGGATGGCGAGAGTGGATTTAAAACAGCTCAGAGGCAAAAATCTAGAAACTGGAGTTTTTCATTTAAGAGATGAAGACAGGGAAGATAAGATGACTGACTGTCAAAGGGCTGCATCTCAGAGACAGGCAGCATAGTGGCGCCATTCGGAGCAACACATGCACACAGTGTAAAAATAGGGAAACTGTGATGCTTGTTTGAAGGCAATTATTTTGATTTGGACCTACTGAGTTTTAGATCTTTGAAGAACATCCAGAGGAAGGTTAATCGCAGACTGTTCTAAAAGCTCAGAACCAGAGATAAAGGTTTTTAGTTATTCCCATGATTCTCCTAGAAGGCAACAGAGAAGCAGGCCAATGGCATTTCCTTGAGAACTATTTTGTGCTCTGGGAATTGGAACAAGGAAGTCAATACAATGAGCTGCGTGTGGTGGCTCGAGCAGCAATCCTAGCACTGGAGAGATGGCTTGGCACTTAAATGCCCTTGCTACTTTTTCAGAGGACCCAGGTTTAGTTTCCAGCATCCACACAGGCAGGCTCACAACCACCGGTCACTCTACTTCCAGGGGACCCACATGCTCTTTTGATCCCTGCAGACACTTGCAAGAATGTAGTGTATCCCCCCCCCAACACACAATCTAAAAAATATTTTAAAAAGTAAAATAAGAAACAAAACCCCACCAACAAACAGTAGTTGGGAAGACATTTGAAGCAGACAGGAGAGTTCTGTAAGGACAGTGGTCAGCGGGTTCTGATGCTTCCAGAGTACCCACAGAAGTAATACTTTGGAAGAGGGTCGTGTTATTTAACAGTCTGGAATAGTCTCTGGCTTTTGATGTAATTGTTTTAGCAAACCAGGAGCAACATGGAAAGGGCAAACTGCGGAATGTCAGGGAGGGAGGGGTGAAATGGAAGAAAGGCACAGACTCGACGGCAAGTGTTAAGTTCAGCAGCCATGAGGTGGGGGCGGGGGTGGGTGGGGGGGGGGGGGGTGGGGAGCGGTATCTCAGAGNGGGGGGGGGGGGGGTGGGGAGCGGTATCTCAGAGGCTGAAAGATCTCGTATGCAGTTGTCCATTTTTGTTTGCGGTAGACATGTAGTAGCAGAGAAGCCAAGAGCAGGGTGTCCATAATCCCTTCGGCCTAAACCAAGCTCAGGTTCCTCGAGAAACTAAAAACTGAGAAAGTCCTAACAAATCCAAAACAAAATCAAGGATCTGGGGACATGCGTCCCTGGACTAGGAAATACAGCCTAAAGTCCAGCAAAGAAAAGGCCAAAGGTCGGGCATAAACACAGGGTTGCGTTTAATTCTCTTCCTCGGTGGAAATTATCAGCCAGGCCTGTGATCTTTGTAAGAAGGCTTTGAGTATAAAACTATTTGTAATTTGTGTTAAAGTGTATTGCTGAAGTATCTTGTGTAGCTTGATTTTAGTTTTTTTGTAGACTTAATTTTTTTTTGAGACTGTAGCCCAAGATGACCTTCTGTTACTATGTGAGGATGTCCTTGAACTGATCCTCCTGCCTCCACCTGCTGAAATTATAGGCATTGCCAATTATAGGCATGCCCAATAGTTTGTTTTTCTTCTAAGAAAGTCCAGTTTTTTTCTCGGAAGACATACGACAATATGATTATGTGCGTACAGGCTGGGGTGAGGATACCCGCTCTGTAATTCTTTGCTGATCAATGATAAAGGTTCTTGGTTTTTTGTTGTTGTTGTTTTTGAGACAGGGTTTCTCTGTGTAGCCCTGGCTGTCCTGGAATTCACTCTCTAGACCAGGCTGGCCTCGAACTCAGAAATCCGCCTGCCTCTGCCTCCCAAGTGCTGGGACTAAAGGCATGTACCATCACCGCCTGGCAATGATAAAGGTTCTTGGGTCTTTGGTTTTCTTTACTGAGAACTGACATTTACCCTCCTTTCCACCCTCTAATGATATTGCAAGCTAAATAGAATTTTATCTGGGGCTGTTCTTTCAAAGGGAAACAGAAGCAGGATAAAATCTTGCCAAGTTTCTCACACTCCCCACCTCCTAGGGATTCTAAATTGGGCTATGTTCTTTGAGTTAGGGGGTGTTTCTTCAAAACAAGTCAGTCCACAGTAACACTAGAGATTTACCCAACAAACTGGTGGAGGAGCGCTGGCGACCAGCTGCAGGTGATTGTGTTTGTAAAGCTGTAGGAGTTCTGCAGAGGGCGGATACTAAACAAACAGGGCCATGAAGACTATGGGCGCTCCAGGAGGGACCTTCTTGTTCCTGCCAACATTCCACTGAAAACAGAATATAGGGCTTAGGGTTCTTATCCATCCAAGAATCCTCTTGGAGCTAGGGCTTCCCAGCAGGAGGTGGAGACCAACTAGGCCAGCTGGTATATGTTTGTGTGTAACTGACCAAACCTTTGTCAGCCGAGACTCAAAGGAAGGCTCAGGGGTCAYGAGGGGCCTGGTAGGCTTGACTTTGGCAGAGTCAGCCTCCTTTCCTGCCTCTGATCTGCCTCTGGGCAGCAAAGGCAGCTAAGCTCGGCTTTCCTTGTCCCAGGCTCATCTTTCTCACCTCTCGACCCTCCTCTCTCAGCTCCATCATGGCTTTTACACGATGCCAAGAGTTCACAGAGTGGCTTGGGTTGCATCTTGTGAATTAAGC
The DNA here is from genome assembly GCA_002335545.1 of Apodemus speciosus. Classification (NCBI taxonomy): domain Eukaryota; kingdom Metazoa; phylum Chordata; class Mammalia; order Rodentia; family Muridae; genus Apodemus; species Apodemus speciosus. The sequence continues at coordinate 120,231 of BDUI01002275.1, read as the reverse complement.
TCTTCTTTCCTGTTTTGGCAGAGTTTGTTTTTCTCTTGTCTGAACAATGGTGTCTGGAGAAATCGGTGAGCTACCAGGCTGTCGAAATCCTAGAAAGGTAAGGCTCTTGCATGAGGCCTTTGTGCTGGTGCCCCTCAGAATGGCTGGGAGTCCCTGGATCATCACACAGCACTCACCCCTTTACCTAGAGGCTGGCTGGGTCCGCACCCTCCTTTTTACTTGCAAATGTAGTTCTTCTGCCAGTGTTTGATACCCAGCGGGATAAGATGTAGCGGGTATACAACACAAAGTCCTTGTAGTCAGTGTCACTGAGTTTCCCTCTTCTTTTTCTTTCCCTCTTACAGGTTCATGGTGAAGCAGGCAGAGTACATCTGTCGGCAAGCCACACTCCAGCTGAGAAGTAACGAGACAGAGTTGCAGAACTGGAGGGCTCTGAAAGAGCAGCTTTTCAACAAGTTCATCCTCCGGCTGGTGTCCTGTGTTCAGCTGGCCAGCAAACTGTCTTTCCACTACAAAGTAAGGAGCTGGGTGGCTCATGGGCACCGAGCGTCAGTGAGAAAGCAGCTCATTGAAGGTGTCTGTGAGAAACCCACTGCTAAGCTAGGCGATACTACTCATGTGAAAATTCCAGAGTGTAATTATGCGTCCTAAGCATGCCTCCTGAATACACACACAGTCACACAGAGGCAGTTATTAAATAGCCTGAAGTTCTGTTCCCAAAGTATAATTGCTGGACAGGTGCCATCATTCATACAGGTCACCTTCCCTCCCCTTGGACTTAAGGGCAGTTTACATAAGGTACCTGAACTACCAGCATGCCTATCAGCGTTAAAGGCCAGTGGTTACACCTAAAAAAGGATAAAATGTTTCCACATCACTACCCAGTGCCTGTACAGTAAAATCACTCATTCAGCAAATATTTATTGAGTCTCCTCTATGGCCCAGTGCTTCCATAGATGCCATGACTCAGCTACCACAGTAAGAACATTGTCTGTGCTCTCAAGGGAGCCCTTACCWGGTGGGAAAGGGATAGGTGTAAACAGAGTGGAAAGTAAGTAAAATATAGTGTAAATCGAGGGATAAGAGTGGATCTTATCAGCCTTGCTGAATCAAGGAAGTTAAAGAAAATGAATTATTGGAACTGGTAGGTGGGATCTGGTGGCTAAAAGAAAATCAAAACAAAATTAGGGAGGGCAGGGAGGAAGGACCAGACAGAAGGGAAGGGAATCCAGCATGCACCGTGACTTGAAGGGAGAACACAGGCTTAACTTAAGCAAGTTAATCCTGCTTGCATAGTGCAGTGGGCTTGGAGTGCTATGCTGTGAGGCAGGCATATGACCTGCACCCTGACAGCTCTCCTCTGCCTTGGCTTTCTTCTTTGCTCAGATTGTCAGCAACATTACAGTCCTGAATTTCCTCCAGGCTCTGGGTTATGGACACACCAAAGAAGAACTGCTGGAGTCAGAGCTTGATATTTTGAAATCCCTGAACTTCCAAATAAATCTGCCCACTCCTCTGGCATATGTGGAGATGCTCCTCGAAGTTCTAGGTACTTTATTAAATGTGTCAGATGTGGGTTGCAGACTTCCATAGCAAGCAAAAGACAACAACTGTGCCCAGGGATTTGGGAACAGGAGACACAACCTACCAATGAGGAGCAGCGGGAAGGAAGCCTGTGTTTCTGAATGACTGATGATGTTCCTCTAGCACTAGTGAGGGGAGGCAGCTCAGAGGTCAGCCCCGGGTTCAATTTGGATTCATTAGACACTCTTTTTCTTCTGTGTAAAAGCCAGCTGTTTTTGAACTCAATTTGTAGACCAGGCTGGCCTCCCAAGTGCTGGGATTAAAGGTGTGCATCACCACACCCCAATCATCAGGCATTTTCTTATTGCGGGATCTAAGGGTTTATGGAGAAGCATACGACAGAACAATGGTGCTGTAATTGTATGTATCTATTTCAGATGGAGATCTCTCCTTTATAATTAACCTTCTGGCCAGACACATGCCTTTAATCCCAACAGTTGGGAGGCAGAAACAGGTGAATCTCTTAAGTTTGAGGCTAGCCTGGTCTACACAAAGTTCCAGGYAGCAAGGGCTACAAAGTGAGACCCTGCCTCAACAACAGCAGCAAAACCMAAACAAACAAATCCTGACTTTCTGCTAACGTTGTGGAGCAAAACAATCAGGAAGAACATTAGCCACTAAGCAGCTTTATGTCGTGAGATTATGATCAGAGAACAAGACTCATGTTCCCTTCCATGTACACACTCCATGTAGGGTACAATGGCTGTTTGGTCCCTGCCTCACAACTACATGCCACTTGTCTGACCCTCCTCGACCTGGTCTATCTTCTGCATGAACCCATCTATGAGAGCCTGTTGAGAGCTTCAATTGAGAATTCTACACCCAGTCAGCTGCAGGGGTAAGAAACTTTTCTTGGGTAGGGTCCTTCTGGGCACAGATCATATGAATAGTTTGGGGTTTGGAGCTCAGTGGTAGAGTATTTGCCTAGAAAATCCAGTACCTAGCACTGAACAGGTTAATTGGTTTTTATTAACTTCCATTATGTAGTTCAGATACAGATGAGTTAGCCCAGGAAAACTTAAAAGGTTTTTACTATTAAATGTAAATTACTTCAAATAATTAACATTCCTTTCTAGTTCTTCCTTTGCAACTACTTACAAATTGAAAGTGCTAGATTGCTTTTTATAGTCACCTGAGTGGGGGAAAGCTTGTCACACGGCTGCAAGTTGGTCAAAAGTATTTGATTACTGTAAAGTCAGACTGGCTAAAGCCTCACAATTACATTTGTTAGGAAGGCAGATGGAACAACAAAAGGCCTATCAGCCACTCGAGACACAAGGTACATGTTTTAATCCCAGGTGAGCTGGGGGAGAGGGGGCAGCAGATCAGCTATTACCTGACAGTTGTTTTTTTCTGTGTTTAAAAGTACATAATTGGGCCTTGAGAGATGGCTCAGCGGTTAAGAGCACCTTCTGCTCTTCCAGAGGTCCCGAGTTCAATTCCCAGCAACCACATGGTGGCTCACGACCATCTGTATGGGATCCACTGCCCTCTTCTGGTGTGTCTGAAGACAGCTACAGTGTAATCCCATACATAAGTAAATCGTTAAAAACAAAAAGTACATGATTAACATGAACAGCTCATAGTTGAAGTTCTACAATCCTAGAGTTTAGAATCACATTTCATACGCATTCCAAAATTAATATGGTTTTAATTATTCAGGGAAAAGTTTCTGTCTGTGAAGGAAGACTTCATGCTGTTGGCAGTTGGAATCATTGCGGCAAGTGCCTTCATCCAAAACCATGAATGCTGGAGCCAGGTATGCACCACTGAGCAGGAGCAGYGTGGTCAGAAACCATTTCCCATCAGCTAAAGGAACACAGAGAGTGCGTTAGAGGTGCCAGAACCCAGGGCCTGGATGCTCCATCAAGGAGGGAGRGGTGGAAAACCAGAGTAGGATGCACAATGTTTCCATTTTATGAAATTGGAAATAGAGGCCCACGTTCCGTTTCCATTTACAGTTATGACCCACTGTTCTGTTCTTTATGGCAAAAAGAGTACATGGTAGTATTATCAGGGAAATAACACTTGGCCATTAACATAGGAATCTGGATTTAATTTTCCTCTACATTCAGAGAAATAAAAAGCTTGTGAGGCTTGAGAGAACATCTCAAGCAAGCATTTATGTTTGTGTGTATGTGTATGTGCACAAGTGTTGGTGCACTAAAATGTTGAGATTATTTAGTAATAAGAAATGTCTTTTTGAAGGTTATAGGGCATTTGCAGAGCATCACTGGCATTGCCTCAGAAAGCATTGCTGAGTTCTCTTACGCAGTTCTGACTCACAGCGTGGGAGCAAACACTCCTGGGCAGCAGCAGCCTGTTCCCAAGGCAGCCAGAGCTCTGAGGACTGCTGCTTCCTCTAACGCGTGAGGCTAGCTGACCTGCACCGCTCTGAGGACTGCTGCTTCCTCTAACGCGTGAGGCTAGCTGACCTGCACCGCTCTGAGGACTGCTGCTTCCTCTAACGCGTGAGGCTGACCTGCACCGCTCTGAGGACTGCTGCTTCCTCTAACGCGGCGTGAGGCTGACCTGCACCGCCTTCTGTCACTGGACCCCCTTTCCTTGTGTACTTTCATACTCGGGTACAAAAATTCCAAGTTTCCTTTGAACAGTGTTTTGTATTCCAATTTCAGGCATGTTATTTTTTTCTACATCAGAGATGGTTATGGGAGACAAACATATCTATTGTGTCATGGCAGGCTAAAACACATCAAAGAACTGGATAGAGTTAGATTATGAAATTGGTTCACTTTTGTTTGACGAGACTTTTAATTTTTCCTAATTTAATCTAAGAGGTGATATCAGAGAGTCTTTCTGAGGATTTTAAAACACTTTTCCATGGCCTTGACTGGATTTCTCTGAAGTAGCCTTCCCTTGTTCCTGGTGTTTTGTTTTGTTTTGTTTTTTGAGACAGGGTCTTAGTATTCAGCCCTGGCTGCCTTGCAACTTACTATACACACGAGACTGGGCTGGAATTCAGAGGTCCCCTTGCCTCTGCCTCCTGAGTGCTGGGGCTAAATGCCATCATTCTGGTTCTTTTTTTCCCCCCTCTTTAAGACATGTTTCAACAGAATTTCTATTGAACTGACTCAATTCTTCCAGACTACAAAATACTCAATTTTAAGGAAAAACATACTGGCAGACCACTTGGTAATTAACAGACCATAGCAAATCCTTTATTACAAATAATTAAATCTCTCCGTGTCTCAAACAGTATCAAACAGCATTTTGTAATCCCAATAGATAGCACAGTAGGCATTCAATATTAGAAGTGAGGACGGAGTTAAACTTGTAACTCCTGACCTGGTGTACTTTCCCCATATCACCCAACTGTGTGCCACAAACATCTCATCTCAAAACTCTTCTGTTTCATATTTTAAGTGCAGGAAGTTGAGAGAGATAAAATCCAGTGAAAACACATTAATGTCAATTCGACTTAAAAAAGAAAACAAAGCAAATTTAAATTAGTTGTTTTCAGGAGAGAGGGAAAGGACGGCACGGGGCTGAGTCAAAACTATTGCAGGGTCCTTTGCTCTACATGGCGTGTCGRACTCTGGAAACCATCTGTCATATTTGAAAATAAAGTAGCATTTGTGGATTTGGTATTGTAAACATGTGGTTTAATATTACCCAAATTTAATTTAAAGCATCTTTCCAAACCAAACAAAGTGTAAAACCTTAAAGGCAAAGATCCCCTAAGGAGCAAGTCACTTGTTATAGAACTGTGAGGACACCCAGGCGAGACCCCACTTGAGATTCGTCAGCATGAACTTGAGCGCTTTCGTCCACTGCTCCTCTGAGTTAAACTGGGTTTTGATGGAATAGGAGCCACCACTGCCTCCAGTGTCTTCAATCTTGCCTTTCTCCACGTCCATCCTGCAGGTGGACATGGCAGAGCTCATTAGTAACAGAGTCAACCTAAGTCAGTTCAGGCAAATGGGCAGGGACTTGATCATGAGACCATTCACGTCACTTTATCTAATAAAGAACGCCTGGCAAAGAATTACTGCTAGTGTATTTTGGATTTGCTTGAAAGCCTAAAATCAAAGGCTGTTACAAGAGCTTCATTGTCATGGCAGAGTACAGGACAGAAGAGGACACACCCACACAGGAGGGAGTGAAAGTTACAGTACTCCTCACWGTCTGCCTGGGCATCCCCGAACTCAAGGAGCAGAGAGGAAGGCAGAAGAAAATAAAAACTTTGTATTCGGTGATGAGAAAATTCAACTTCCCCTGCCTTTCCTCACTCACTATAAAACAGACGATGTTTAAGATCCCACATTCCCCCTGCCTCAGCCCGAGTGCTGGGGTTACAGGTTTGCCCCTCTCACGGGGCTTCCGAACTAGTCAGTCTTGAACTAGTTTTGCTGGGCTGCCTCACTGTCTGAGAGAAGCATTGTCTATTCCCAAAGGCTGCAGGGAAAGCCTTTCTGAACCGAGACTGCAATCTTGAGTGCTCTGCCAAGGAAATCTCCATCGGTACCTAAGACAATATTCTTTTACTTGGGACCAGGGGGTCACACTGTTCTGCTTGCAATACCACCTCAGTCCCTGCCCATCGACGTCATGTGATTTCAGACTATTCTTTTTTGCCATTTTTACTGTCTGTTTTAATTCACTGGYCCTTTAATTCGGTTAGTCTGTTACAAGTTTACTGAGCCCTCAGGAGATACAGGTTGAACACTTACCTGTACGGAAGACAAAATCGAGTCTCTCCTTTTTCCACCTCTTCTTTGAACTGCTGCACACAGTCCAGAAAAGCTACCATTGCATGGTCAAACTTGTTGTCCCAGAAAAACCGCAAACCCCCAGAACAGTATAACGGCAACTCCTGCCCAAGGAGAAAGAACTGGCTGTGGGCTTGTCCCCAGT
>BDUI01002275.1:48475-67555 GCA_002335545.1 Apodemus speciosus | reverse complement strand
ACTCTGTAGACCAGGCTGGCCTCGAACTCAGAAATCCACCTGCCTCTGCCTCCCAAGTGCTGGGATTAAAGGCGTGCGCCACCACCGCCCGGCGAATTACTTTCTAATGTGTGCACAAAAGTCAGAGGACAACTTGCAAGTGTTCGTTCTCACACTGTATGTGTCTAAGGATTGACGTTCAAGTTTCCTGAACATTTTCCATTTAGTTGGTTGACCTGGTGAATTGGAAATCCAGACACAAGGGGCTGACTGCATTGTAATATAAATTGGATTAAAAGTGGCTAAAGTTATTTAAATTTTTTAAAAATGCATCTGCTACAAGACTTTACCCTATATACATGATGCGCCCATTTCTAGTCTCTCCAGAACACTGTTCTGGGGTCTAGCACATACCCCTAGGCCATTTTATTGCATGGAATAACTCATACTAAAAGATACACTGAATAAATTGTTGAAAGATGAGATGCTGTCTCGGACTTCCATTAGGAAAATGGTAACTGTTTTCTCCTAAAACTGGGAAGATTTGATTCCAGTGAAGTCATTGGAAACGACGTGTTGTGTCTTAGATAAGCCACTAAACTCTTTTGGGTGTGAATTTGTCCTTCAGGTATTTGATATCTGAGGTCTGCACGTTGATGTGTTGTGTCTTAGATAAGCCACTAAACTCTTTTGGGTGTGAATTTGTCCTTCAGGTATTTGATATCTGAGGTCTGCACGTTTATGATAACTGTACCAGGAAAGCCCGGTGCAATGGAACTTGTTTTTAGTTTGATACTAGTCGGAGGGATTGGAGGCGGGAGGCGGTAGTCACAGCCCGGAACCTTAAACTAGGGAGCCGGGTCGCGGGCTTCTCCAGTCGACGTCACTAGGGCGCGACGCCTACTCTTTCAGAAGCAGCGGCACATGAGGTCCCCCGGTGAAGTCGAGTTCCGGGACAATAAGACACATCGCTCTTGAGTCCCCGGGAGGTTTTGGTCTCAGCAGCCCTGTCCGAGGTTTGCCACCACAGGGCACAAGGCTCAGAGCTCCAATAGCTCCTCCAGTAACCTGTAGAGCGGAGCATCAGAGCGGCTGCGCAGGGCACGTGCTCACCCTCCCCGGAGTCCCGGCGATTGGCTGTGACGTAACTTCCGGCGTGAGCGGCGAAAGCCGGGAGGGCGAGCGAGAGAGCTAGCAGGCAGCAGGCGGGCGGGTGGCCGGCCGGCACGGAGGGAGGGAACGAGCAAGCGGTGAGCAAGCCAGCGAGGGCGCCCGGGTCCCGAGGGCAGCGGAGATTCCTCAGGTCCCTCCGGTGCCCTCCCCGGAGCCCACAGCACCTCCGGCACCCAGCGGAGCGGACACGGCCCGGCCCGGCCATGGCCTCGTTGCTGAAGGTGGATCAGGAAGTGAAGCTCAAGGTAGCGGCACAGCTCCGGCCTCCTCATCCCTCCCTTCGATCCCCCAGCAGTCGGGTCTGCTCCCCACTCCCCATGTCGTCTTTGTCTCCYCGGGGACACCAGCTCTGAGCTTCCGCCTGGCTCAACCCAGCCCCCCACGCCTGGAGACGGCATTGGAGAGGACGGTATAGGGTGGCTTTCTGCCCTGCTTCTGGTGATGRAGTGCACCAGGGACTCTTCCGCAGACACGTGTTAAACTCAGTGCTTTAGGCTAATGACAGGTGGAAGTCCCCCGGCCCAGCAACGTCCCCGCCCCCGGACGCTGCCACTGACCCCTGCCCTTGGAGGCTGGCCTACTGCGTATGATAGGCCAGGTCCAGGTGGTAGTTGGCACGTTTGTGAGCTCACTTATTCCTGTCTGGTTTTTGTCTGCYTATGAAATTGAGAGGGTTTCAGACAACGGGAGGGAGGGACAAGGGGAGGTCTGGGGTGGGTAGAAAGGGAGAGAAGGGGAGACAGGGGGTGGTCCACAACCCCAACATCCTCTCCCGAGATGGAGAAATGGATCCTCAAAAAAATGAAGTATTTGCAGTCTGGGGGGCTCTCCCCTTCTAATTATAATTTTAAGGTGAGGGTGAGACAGCTGGATTCGGGGTTCGCCATCCATGCCCTTTGTATCACTAAGTATTAAATTGCTCTTTGTTAATTTTAGGTTGATTCTTTCAGGGAGCGGATCACAAGTGAGGTAAGTGTTGTTAAGGAGAAAAAGGGTGATGGCTTCTAGCTGGGGGTTTCCCAAAACGATGTCTGTAGGGAGTGACTGCCCCACATTCACTAATTCAGGTGTATTTTCTCTGTCTAGGCAGAAGACTTGGTGGCAAATTTTTTCCCAAAGAAGTTATTAGAACTTGATAGTTTTTTGAAGGTGAGAGACACTTTTTTTTTTTTTAATTACTTCTTTGGTCCCTGTCTTTGTGACAGATGGGGCAGATTGTGTGTTGATTCTGTTCTCTTGTGTACTGTAAAGCATTTTTTTTTTTTTTTTGCTTTTACAAGAAATACCTCTCTCTCTCTCTCTCTCTCTCTCCTTGTTTTGTTTTTGTTTAAACTTAACACTAATACTGTTTTGGGGTGAATGCCTCTCTTTCAGGAACCAATCCTAAATATCCATGACTTAACTCAGATCCACTCAGACATGAATCTCCCAGTCCCTGACCCCATTCTCCTCACCAATAGCCACGATGGACTGGATGGTGTGAGTGTCTTGCATTTATGTTTGTGTTCTTATTTTTTTGGTAAGCTTGGGGATGTACGGAGGCTGTGGGATTTGCCTGTGGGATCTGGGCTTCTGTTTTAGGTGTGGTGACTGCAGTATACTACTTTTTGGACCATTAGTTTTATTTTTGGCAAGGTGAGTATGTTAGTGCGGCTCTCAACATTAGCCCAGGTTTTAATTAGTTCTAAACGAGCCACAGGCTTCCTTCAGCTACCTGGCTTTTCACATGCTTGGGAACAAGACTTTTCTGTTCAGCGTTGTTCTTACAGACGGGCGAGCTCTAAGAGCTGTTCATGCTGCACAGCTGCACTCTGGCTTTACTGCACTTGCTGCGCTGAGCTGTGCTTTACTGCACTTGCACTTTGCTTTGTCTTTGAGACAGCATCTGACTGTGTAGCCCTGGCTAGCTTGGAACTTCTTATTCAGACTAGACCAGGTTGGCCTCAAACTCATCAAGATCTGCCTGGCCCTGCCATCTAAATGCTAGGATGTTGCCAGCTAGCGCTGGTGCTGTGTTAGTTGCATGTCTCTTACGTTATAACACCGGTAATGCTGTCGTTTCATCTGGATTCCTGTGGCTTGGTATTTTTTTTGTTGTTGGTTTTTTTTTTTTTTTTTTTTTTTTTTTTTTTTTTTTTTTTTTTTTTTTTTTTTGGTTTTTCGAGACAGGGTTTCTCTGTGTAGTCCTGGCTGTCCTGGAACTCACTCGGTAGACCAGGCTGGCCTCAAACTCAGAAATCCGCTTGCCTCTGCCTCCCAAGTGCTGGGATTACAGGCGTGCGCCATCACGCCTGGCACTTTCTTATTTTTTAAATGGAATTTTCCCTACTTGTCCACTACTTCAAAAAGTACTTCTTTATTTAGAGTGTGGGTAGGGAGCGCTTTCCTTCTGCTGTATTGGACCTAGGGGTCAAACTTGGGTCGTCAGGCTTGGCAGCAAGTGCCTCCACCTGCTGAGCCAACCCACTGGCCATTTCAGTGGCTTTTTAAATGTGTTCTATTAGAATGCAAGTTTCTTTTTGACAAGAACCTCTTTTAAAAGCTCTCTCTCTGTGTGTGTGTGTGTGTGTGTGTGTAGTGTATGTACTGTATGTGCATACTCGAGCGCAGAAATTCATATGATAATCTTTGGGGTCCAGGAAGGAATTAAACTTGCCTGTATAGTATTTTGTGATGGGCATGCATGTTGARTGCAAAATTAAACTTGCATGTATAGTATCTTGTAGTGGACATGTGTGTTGAATGCAAACTGACTCTTGCTTCTTCATAATTTTAGCCCACTTACAAGAAGCGCAGGTTGGATGAATGTGAAGAGGCCTTCCAAGGTAAGAGCTCTCATCCGATCAGCTCACTTCACCTGCTGACTAGCGGCCCTGAGAAGTAGGATGGATCTGGCTTTCACCAGCTCAGGAAAGTGAGGCCTGATTTAATTTCTCAGGTCAACACTTAACATCCTCCTGGCTTAGTCATTATTTACTCTGAATGCCAGGAGGGTCTGGTTGTGTTGATACCAGGGAGGATGCCTAGAGGCAGAAGCTATGCCTYGAGCTTGCCGCAGAGGCCCATATTCTGCGCCTCAGTCCCCTCTGTAGTAGTTGCTTCCACGGCCTGAGCATGTGGTCTCGAATCTCATCTTCCAGGAACCAAGGTGTTTGTGATGCCCAATGGGATGTTGAAAAGCAACCAGCAGCTTGTGGACATTATCGAGAAAGTAAAGCCCGAGATCCGGCTGCTGATCGAGAAATGTAACACGGTGAGGCGGGGGTCATGACCCAAAGAGTGGCACTAGAAGTATGGAATGATGGGAGGGTTGGCAGGCTAAGGCCCTTGACCCCTTTGTCCTGGCATCAGTGCACACCAGCAAGAACCACGTACTTCAGAGCTTAAGTAGGAAAGACCAAAGCTCTTCTACATATATTTTGTCTTCTCATACTTTAGGTCAAAATGTGGGTTCAGCTCTTGATTCCCAGAATAGAAGATGGGAACAACTTCGGGGTGTCAATTCAGGTAGTGTGCCCACATTGCAAACCGAGAGCTCCTTCCCTGCTTTCTCTCCTTCCCCCGTCTGTGGTGCTGCTGTAGGGTGATGGGAAGTAACATGACTCACCTGTTCATCCCCCCAGGAGGAAACAGTTGCAGAGCTAAGAACTGTTGAAAGTGAAGCTGCGTCTTATCTGGACCAGATTTCTAGGTAGGGCAGCTTGGGCCGGGCTCAGGAACTTGGGTCGGTGAAGTGGGAGGCATTTCAGGGTCCCCTTTAGCTGCTTTTTCCTTTTTTCTTCCAGATATTATATTACAAGAGCCAAATTGGTTTCTAAAATAGCTAAATATCCCCATGTGGTAAGTAGGGTTTTGTGGTTTGAGGTGGTGTGGCAACGTAGAGAAGATTCTAGGAATGAGCCGTCTGTGGGCATTTGGGCTTGGGAGACTAGCCTCCCTCCCTCCCTCCCTCCCTCCCATATAGGAGGACTATCGCCGCACTGTCACAGAGATTGATGAGAAAGAGTACATCAGCCTCCGGCTCATCATCTCAGAGCTGAGGAATCAGTATGTAAGTAAAGTTGGTCCCTGCCCAGAGTTGTCATGCATCTCAGGTCTGTGGTAATTTCTACAGAACTGGGGATCAGAGTAAAACGAGTCCGGTGATTGTGGTGGTGTCTGTCTATAATGCCATCTACTCAGGAGGTTAGCAGTAGGAGGCTAGCCCAGGGTACAGAAACAGCTGTTCGTCAGCTGGGAGTAGAGAGCTTGAACTCCCTGATGGAGTCTTGTTGGCCAGTCTGTTCTAGTTAGTTGAGGGTGTTAAACTGCTGCACATGGATGCTTAAGCACCAGAGAGATGGCTTTGTAAACAAAGAACTCATGCAGTGGGTGACTGGTTTGTTTGATTGATCTTGTTTGTTCTTAGACAAGGTCTCCCTGTGTATCTCTGGCTGGCCTGCAGCTCACTGTGTTGGTGACAGACTACAGTTCCATGACTCTGTCTTTCAAGTGCTGGGATAAAAGATGTGTGCCACCATAACCAGTATATGATTTTTGTTGTTAATTATGTGTGTGTGTTTAGGGATGTGCATTTGAGAGTGCAGGYACCTGTGGTCACCAGAAGAGGGCATCAGATTCCCTGGAGCTGGAGTTAGTGACAGTTGAGAATTGCCAGACACGGGTGCTAGGAACTCAGTTGTGCTCTTTTGCAGTAAGAACTGTTGCACCTGGCTGACGGGTCAGCGCTTTAGTCTGGAAACTGATCTTGATCATGTTTAAGCTCAGACTTGACATCAGTTGTTTTCTAAAATAGGAGAGTTTGATTACTGAGTAAAAAAAAAAAAAAAACAGACTCTTAGCCAGCGAGACAGCGTATTAAAGGACTTCTTGTACTTCTCAGTGTGATCAGTGCGAGAGCCAGCTTAGTAGTGTAGGAGGTGGAGTTGCTCCACCCCAGTGGGTCAGGTGATGAGAGTGGGGTGAAGTGAGTGATGCTTGGAGCATCTCGGTCTCGGTGAGGAGGGGCAACAGACAGTGATCCCCTGATCCTTCCTGTCCTAGGTCACTCTCCACGACATGATCCTGAAAAACATTGAGAAGATCAAACGGCCCCGGAGCAGCAATGCAGAGACACTGTACTGAGGCCAGGGCCGGGGCCGGGGGACTTTGTGAGTCTGGCTCGAGACCGACATTGCCTTGGTTTGTTACCTGACGGTCGTGATGGGGAAACTGGCTGGAAATAGGAGTCACACCTCTCTGTTTTTAGTTAGAGTCTAATGAAACTCTCATCTAGTTCTGTGACGTGTTTACCTCTTTTTTCAGGCCTCAGGAACTCTTCTCTCTCCTTCCCCAACACCCCCACCCAGCCTGTCCTATTTTCTGGAGAACTCCAGGTTTGTGCAACATACTGGCACAAGAATAATTGTGGGTTTTTGTTTTTTCTTCCCTTCTCTCCCTCTTTCCCTGTTTTAGGTTTTGTGTTTTTTTCCTTTTGATGATTAGTTGGTTAAAAGCTGGAGGACTGTAGGGAAGTGTTAGGTGTCTTCTAACGGGAGTGGAGGCAGAAGGGACAGCGCTTGTCACAAGGCTAGTGTATCTTGTTTCTGTGGGACTGTGGGTCCTCCCTGTCTGCCCTGGTGATGCTCTAGGGCTCTCCACCTACGTCCATCCCACCCTGAGCCTGACCATGACGAGGGGTACCTTAGGCCTTCATCCGCACCCCTACAGCTTCTTTGGATGCTTTTATAACTGGGGTTTTCACATACACATGTGTACACATGTACAAGCGCATAGGGACGTGTATACATGCTTCCTGCTCCATTAGAGAACATACCTTCCTTCCTGCACCATCACTTCCTCAAGCCCCTGTCACATACAACACCTCAGTAGGTGATCGTTGTCTTAGTCATCCACCCAGGCAAAAGTCCCAGGCCCACCCTCTTCTGTTAACGTAGCCGTTGGTGCCAGGGTAGGTTGAAGGAGAACCGAGAGCTGAGCAGCAGAGGGCTCATGAAGGCCTTCCCTCTGTGACTCAGGTTCTTTTTGGTGTTATGCAAAAGCTGGTCCTCTGGCCCCCACTTGCCCTTCTCCAGGCTAGCGTGTGTGCTGGCTAGGGAGCGGTCAGCTGTGAGGTCCAGAGGCTGCTGCTCCTCGCTGTGCTTTCCCTTTGGGAAATATTTCTCGTATTTATAGTATTGTGCTTCCAGGGAAAGCAGTAATTCATGTGTATATGTGTGTGTGCACATACACACGTGCACATGTGTGTGTGTTCGTGTGTGTATAAATATGCTGCGAAGGTCAAACCCATAGAAGAGTTGCCTCCTCTCGAATCTTCCAGAGATCTCACTTGTTAAAGCGTTTGTATTAACCCCGCCAGCCCCCAGCTTCTTAAGTGAGAGTTGGTCTCCGCAGTTAGCCTGCCAGTGACTCTCGGTGTCTGTCTGACTTTTACTCCTCTCCGTCTTCCAATCCCCAATCATATTTCCACCTGGGATGCATCACTTTCACTCCCAGCATTCTGTAGGAATGGAGTCGGGATGCTCTCTTCCCATGAGTAGTGCTCAGTAACAAACCAATCGCATTTTCGTTGGGCAGTACACCTACCCGCCCTCAGATCCCTTCCAGCCGAGCCCCTTCCCTCCTCCTGCCGTGTGTTTCTCAGTTTCCCTTTTTGTTTGATTGTTCCTCTGCCCTTCCTTCCTTGGATTGTAATGTAAAATTCTTTTACCATGTCAAGAAATTATTAAAAATACAGGTACTTTGACCTCTTTCTAAAGCTGCAGACCCTGGTGCTGTACTCTGGTGACTGAAGGACATAAGGGACATGGTGGTTACACATGAGCATTCAGACACCCGGCTTCACAGATGCTCTGGCTGGCCTATTGTGTGTGAACTTGCTAGTTGAACCGCTTCTTTTGGTGTCAAGAACTAAGCTGACAGCTAGAGGGAGGTGGTTCCTGCTGTGTGTTGGAACTCAGTTGTGTGAAAGCTCCTTGGCTTTCCACCAGATCCCAGGTCCTTCTGGGTGATACCCCGAGCTGCCAGCAGAGGCTGCTGTGATTACGCATGGGAAAGGCAGCTCAGGCTGACCCTGTCCATCCAGTCCTTCTCCTCCAAACTAGCTTGCCTCTACATACCGCTTCGGTGTTTTTGAGGGAACTCCTGGTGTTGTTTATAATGACCCACAGTGCTCATAGGAGGCTTACATCCCTCGGAAATAACATGTCCTCACTTCCTCCTGACAGTGAAACTCATCTGCAGAGGTTTAAGGTCCCAGCAAGGGAGGGGCATCTACTCTGTTCTGTCCTAGAGCTTAGAGCCACTAGCTAACAGCTCTGCCCGCCTGCCTCCAGGGGGACTAAGCACTTGCTGTGCATGACCGCGTTTTAACCAAAAGCAGTCTATAGAGTGCTTTAATGCTTCATTTTTGTTTTGTTTTTTTTTTTTTGTTTTTTTTCAAGACAGTGTTCTCCGTTAGCCCTGGCTAGGACTCACTCTATAGACCAGGCTAGCCTTGCACTCAACAGAGATCTGCATGTCTCCTGAGTACTGGGATTAAAGGGATGCAGGACCACTGCCTGGCCATGCTTTTTATTTGTTAGGGCAGGGTATCACCTAGGGTGGCCTTAGTTCACTGTGTAGCTAGTTGGCCTTGCACTCAACAGCACTCCTCTTGAGTGTTGGTATTAGCGATATAAGTGACCACGCCCCGTGTACCTTCATAGGGAAGAAACTGGGGATAAGGAGCTCCTAAGGCCACACAACTTGGCTTGGATCATTATATAGACCTGAACAACAAAGCTCAAACTCCCCAGTCTTCACTGACTGCGTAGAACAGAGCCTGGCTCTCCCAGTCAGGCCTCACTCTGACTCTCACAGCTCTAGCTCTCCCCGTGGGCCCAGGGAGAGCTGACTGCTCACTGCTGAGGTGGACGCTGGATCTGGGAACTGTGGGTTGGAGCGTAAATCTGCTAAGAGGTGTTTTGTGTTGCTAGTATGTGTGTTACACAGGGAAAGGAATGTGTATCAAAACTGCCTTCTCAGGTAGTTTAGCATCATTACCCACCCCATCCCTGGTCTAAATGACAAAACTTAGTAGTTAGTGACCATTGGCAGTCAAAGTTTAGGCACAGGAGCAAGCTATGTAGGTGGAAGTAATGTCTTGAGCCAGACCACAGGACAGAAAATTGGAACAGAATTATATAAAGCAAGATCAGAAACTTTCTGTCCAGCCCACAGGGTGGAGTTAGTCCACTCCTCTCCATCATCCTGGATATAAGCCTGCCTGGATGTCAGAAACAGAAAAGAGTTATTGGGACTGATGCAGCTCAGCACCAGCCATGAATCTCAAGGTGCTCTTGGTACTTCTGGTGCTGTCTTTCGTTACTGTCTTTGCTCTGGCCTATGTCTTGCTGACCAGGCAAGGCAATTCCAGCCAGTCTCCTCGATGCTCTTCAATACCTCCCGGAATTCATGCCTGGACACACCCTGGCCAGAGCCAGCTGTTTGCAGACCTGAGCCCTGAGGAGCTGACTGCAGTGATGAGCTTTCTGACCAAGCACCTGGGGCCAGGGCTGGTGGATGCAGCCCAGGCTCGCCCCTCGGACAACTGTGTCTTCTCAGTAGAGTTGCAGCTGCCTGCCAAGGCTGCAGCCCTGGCCCACCTGGACAGAGGGGGGCCCCCACCTGTGCGGGAGGCGCTGGCCATCATCTTCTTTGGTGGACAACCCAAGCCCAATGTGAGTGAGCTGGTGGTGGGGCCCCTGCCTCACCCCTCCTATGTGCGGGATGTGACTGTGGAGCGCCATGGTGGCCCCCTGCCCTATTACCGACGCCCCATGATGAAAGCTGAGTTTGTTCAGATATGGAGGCATTTGAAAGAGGTAGAGCTACCAAAGGCACCCACCTTTCTGGCTTCCATCTTGAATTACAATGGCTCCACCTTGGCTCCTCTGCATTCTACTGCCAGTGGCTTCCGTGCAGGCGACCGGGCCACCTGGATAGCCCTCTACCATAACATCTCAGGTCTCGGAGTGTTCCTTCACCCTGTGGGGCTGGAGCTACTGTTGGACCACGGGGCCCTGGACCCTGCCCACTGGGCTGTCCAACAGGTCTTCTACCTTGGGCATTACTACTCAGACTTGGCCCAGTTGGAATGGGAGTTTAAAGCTGGCCGCCTAGAAGTGATTCAGGTCCCTCTACCCACACCAAATGGGGCTTCCTCCTTGAGGCCTAGAGTCGCTCCAGACCCTCCTCTTCCCCCTCTTCAGTTCTCACTCCAGGGTCCTCAGTACAACCTAGAGGGAAGCTCAGTGATATCTCCCCTCTGGACGTTTACCTTTGGTCATGGGGTGTTCAGTGGCTTAAGAATTTTTGATATTCGGTTCAAGGGTGAGCGTGTGGCTTATGAAGTCAGCGTCCAGGAGTGTCTGACAGTTTATGGTGCTGATTCCCCCAAAACAATGACGATCCGGTACTTGGACAGCAGCTACGGGCTTGGCCAAAACAGCCGAGCCTTGGTTCGGGGGGTGGACTGCCCCTATCAAGCCACAATGGTGGACATCCATGTACTGATGGGCACGGGATCAGTCCGGCTGCTCCCAGGGGCTGTGTGTGTATTTGAGGAGGCCCAGGGGTTACCCCTCCGAAGGCATCACAATGGCATAGGTGGCCATTTCTATGGTGGTTTGGCCAGCTCGAGCCTTGTGGTCAGGTCGGTGTCATCAGTGGGCAACTATGATTACATTTGGGACTTTGTGCTGTACCCCAATGGGGCACTTGAAGCGCGAGTCCACGCCACAGGCTATATCAACACAGCTTTCCTGAGTGGAGGGGCTGACAGTCTCCTCTTTGGGAACCGTGTGGGAGAAAGAGTGCTGGGAGCGGTGCACACGCACGCTTTCCACTTCAAACTGGACCTGGATGTGGCAGGTGAGTTCTTAAGTTGAGGCTTCAAAGTTGGGAATGGGGCACAGGGCAGGAAGTCCCCAAATCAAGGAGTGATCTCTGAAAGGTTCAGAGGGCATTCTAACCCCTCTGGGTGTGGGAAGGTGGGGGAGGATTGCAACTGCAGTCACAACGGGGTGTCTGGCCAATTCCTACCCTCTTACTCCTCCCCCCAGATTTGCAATTGTAAAGCTAGTTTAAGTATAATGGCTGTGCCCGGCTGTCTTAGCCTTGAGGGACCCTCGGAAATGGACTGACCCTGGGGGAACTGAGTGGGGCTGGAGCCTGGCACTTGATACTTGAGTTTAGGGTGGGTGGAGAGGGCAGGGATCTGAGGTGACCTGAAGTCTGGCTGAAGAGCTTTCATCAGGGCAGGGATATGTGCTGTTCCTGGCGAGGGAGGGTGTCAGGGCTGGGGTATCTTTGCAGTTAAGACTGCTTTAGGGTGTGGGGAAGGCGACCCTGCCCTTTCCTCACTATGAACTGTCTGCTATTATGGGAAGCCTGCTATCCTCTTGCTCCAAGTATGGAGGACAGAAACAAGGTCAGAAAAGCACAGATACGGACCCAGAAAGAAGCAAAATCCATCAGACCTCCACTTTATTCTTGGGGAAACTAAGGAAGTCAGGGGAGATGGGACAGGAAGTGGCTGCCCAAGCGCATTGTCTTGTGAAATTCTGTCATGCGTATGAAGTCCTGGCATGCACACATTGCACACCACGCTTGTGCTGGTGTTTTTTTTTGGGGGGGGGGTGGAGGCAGGAGAAGTAAGATGAGCATGGTAACAGTAGGGTCTAGTCTGACATGTGCACTGTGAATCTCCAATCGGAAAACTTTCAACAGCTCTGGGCATTAAAAGAGCCATCTACCAATTGCTAGGTCTATAGTGTATGCATCATGGTCACATTTAAGGGAACCAAATGTCCTGACCCTCAGGAAAGTGGTGAGGTACTGTGTTGGGTGATGCAGGGTTTGGGCACGATGGGATTTAAGGAGCTCCTGGGTGATGGAAAGCTATGACTCATACTTTAGAGATTGGCACTAGTGTCCCCTGTG
This sequence comes from Apodemus speciosus, assembly GCA_002335545.1. Classification (NCBI taxonomy): domain Eukaryota; kingdom Metazoa; phylum Chordata; class Mammalia; order Rodentia; family Muridae; genus Apodemus; species Apodemus speciosus. The sequence continues at coordinate 55,420 of BDUI01002275.1, read as the reverse complement.
CTAATAGTGCTGGAGTCCTAGAGCTGGGAGGAGTCACAGGGACTGGGAAGGAGGGGCTTGAGTTTTCCAGGTCACTTCAAGACAAGTATCTCATAGTCGGTAGTGTTTCAGTCAGCATGTGTGCTTTTCCGTGTATTGAGCAGAGCCATAAAACAGCATTAGTTATATTTGCTCTAGGGAATTAGAAAGTGGGAATCAGAAGCAGACTGTTCTAAGGCCCGCTGGGTAAGCTGATGCTAATAGAACCTTCTGTGAGGGCAGACACATTTTGTATCTAGCCATAAGTGGCTGCCAAGCAGTTTGCTTGCTTGCTTATTTGTTTGCTTATTTATTTGAGGCGGGTTTCACTGTATAGTTAAGTCATTGGACTCCCTTTTATCTATTTACCTGTCTATTTGTTTATTTTAAGACAGAGTCTCCCTGTGTAGCCCTGATTACCTGGGAGCTCTTTATGTAGATCAGTCTGGCCCTGACTTTGCAGTCATTGACTGCCCCTGCCTCCTAAGTGCTGGGATCCAGGTCTGTACAATTATGCCTAACAATTCTGAGCTCTTTAAATATAGCTGCTGTGATTGGAGAACCACATTTTTAATATTCATGGCCACACGTGACTGATGAGATATGGTAGGCTGGAAAAACCCAGGCCAGCACTTGCCCAGGCTCATGCCTCCCAGCACAGGGTGGTCCCTGATGCCTTTGGCCAGGCCAGTGCTCTAAGCACCCAGGGATCCTGTCTCAGCAATCTCACCTGGTGTAGAACTCTCCCTTTCCTTAACCTGACAGGTTTGAAAAACTGGGTGGTAGCTGAAGATGCGGTCTTTAAGCCTGTGGCGGCCCCCTGGAACCCAGGGCTTCAGCTGCAGCGTCCACAGCTGACCAGGCAGGTCCTGAGCAGGGAGGACCTGGCTGCATTTCCCTGGGGGAGCCCTCTTCCTCGATACCTTTACCTGGCTACCAACCAGACCAATGCCTGGGGTCACCAGCGAGGGTACCGAATCCAGATCCACAGCCCTCCTGGTGTGCATGTACCTTTGGAGAGCGACATGGAAAGGGCTCTCAGCTGGGGGAGGTGAGGAGGGCCCTGGGAATGGGGGTGAGGGAAGATCTGTCCCCCTCAGCACTCACAGATCCTGGACCTGCCTTCAAATTCAAATAGATAACGGGATGGGAAATGGTATCAATCTGATCCAAGGGATTCTAGGCCTGTAAAGCTCTTTGATTTCCCCCCACCCCCACACTGCCTTTCTACAATTCCTGGCCAGGTACCAGCTTGTGGTGACGCAGAGGAAGGAGACGGAGCCCCACAGCAGCAGCATCTATTACCAGAATGACATGCGGACCCCCACTATAGTCTTTGCTGACTTCATCAACAACGAGACCCTCTTAGGAGAGGTTGGTGGGTTTGGAGATAATGGAGAAAGCCTTTTCTCTTCCTTGGCTGTCCAGCCTCTGTACAATACAGATTATCCTTACTGGGAGAAATTAGTCACAGCAGTGGCATCCCGCCCAGCCTAATAGCCTACACAGGTTGTTAGGTGTTCAGTGTAGGAATGTGGCTGGCAGTTGCAGAAGCCAGGCTGAGGCTGGAGGTTTGGAAGTGGCAGCTAAGAGGTGCTGCTTTGCTTCCAAAGGCTTCCAGTTCTTCTCTCCTCCTACAGGATCTGGTGGCTTGGGTGACAGCCAGTTTCCTGCACATCCCCCATGCTGAGGACATCCCCAACACAGTGACTGTGGGAAACAGAGTGGGCTTCTTGCTCCGACCCTACAATTTCTTCAATGAAGACCCCTCTATCTTCTCCCCTGGCAGCGTGTACTTTGAGAGGAACCAGGATGCGGGGGTCTGCAGCATCAACCCTGTGGCCTGTACCCAGCAACTGGCAAGCTGTGTCCCCAACCTGCCCTCCTTTTCCTACGAAGGCTTATAGGCCTGCGGCTGTGGTGAGACCGCAGGATAGGAGGATGGGACACACACACTCCTTTGTTCTGTTCCTGTGTTTTTATTACCTGCCCCCCAGGTTCCCATCCTCTGTTCCTTAGAAAGCAGTCTTTCTCTACTAAAAACCTGGGTGTCCCCTATGGGTTGATTCTTGCTTCCTGCCTGTCTTTTGTATTGTTTCTATTTGAGACAGGGTCTTTCTGTGTGGTCCTGGCTGTCCTGGAACTTGCTGTGAGGACAAGGCTGGCTTCAACTCACAGAGATCTGCCTGCCTCTACCTCCAGACTACTGGGATTAAAGATATACACCTCTACCCCTGGATTCTGCTAGCTATTGGAATGATTTATAAAAAAATGTTTTGGAATACTCAAACACCACAAGTTCTGTCATTTCAAAACTCACCGGTGTTCACTTCAAACCAGGCTTCTTACGTGTGTGTCCCTAAAAGGGATGGTTGTTACCTATAAATTGATAATAAAATGATTTGCAAACTTTTACTTGAGTTTATTCTACTTGGCTTTTTAAAGCATGTAGAACTTTATCCCAGGAGAATATTAAGAACTCTGGCCAAGGAAGTTAGTAATAGCAAGAGTCACAGGGCGGGGGTGGGGAGGGTAGGTAGACCTGGCCAAGAAATGTTTCTTGGAAGAGGCTGGAGTGGGGGGGGGGGTTCCTTGGCAAGACAATACTTCACATGAATGTAAACATCCGGCCTTCAAAGGGTGGGAGTTGGGGATGAAGGTAGTCTGTGGGCACAGGGCTGCGGGGCAGACCCRGCTACTCTCTGGCAGTGGATTCCCATACACAGCCTGGATTCCTCCCCCTTCCCTCAACCCCAGCTCTCCCCAATCCCAGCCCTGACCCAGAGAGCACTCTGATTTGGAAGCTGGAGGACCAAGCCWTGTAAGGTCTGTGGATATCACTGCAGCCGTCTCAGACCCGCCTCCCAACCCTGGCTCTGGCGTCCCTGCTCCKTCCCATCCTGGCAAAAGCCTCAGACTGCAAAGGAGCTCTGCTATTGCCTAGCGCCTGGGAGACCCTAGCCAAAAGGAATCCATTTCCGGTAGAAGCCTGCCCATCCTCAAGGAACGATGACCCAGAAGACCACCCTAGTGCTTCTTGCTCTGGCTGTCGTCACCATCTTTGCTTTGGTTTGTGTCCTGCTAGCTGGCAGGAGCGGAGATGGGGGCGGACTGAGCCAACCTCTTCATTGCCCCTCTGTTCCTCCTAGTGTCCAGCCCCAGACACACCCTGGCCAGAGCCAGCTGTTTGCAGACCTGAGCCCTGAGGAGCTGACTGCAGTGATGAGCTTTCTGACCAAGCACCTGGGGCCAGGGCTGGTGGATGCAGCCCAGGCTCGCCCCTCGGACAACTGTGTCTTCTCAGTAGAGTTGCAGCTGCCTGCCAAGGCTGCAGCCCTGGCCYACCTGGACAGAGGGGGGCTCCCACCTGTGCGGGAGGCGCTGGCCATCATCTTCTTTGGTGGACAACCCAAGCCCAATGTGAGTGAGCTGGTGGTGGGGCCCCTGCCTCATCCCTCCTATGTGCGGGATGTGACTGTGGAGCGCCATGGTGGCCCCCTGCCCTATTACCGGCGTCCTGTGTTGGGCAGAGAGTATCAGGATATCGAGGAGATGATCTTCCACAGAGAGCTGCCCCGAGCTTCTGGACTCCTCCATCAYTGCTGCTTCTATAAACACCAGGGACAGAACCTGCTAAAAATGACCACAGCCCCCCGAGGTTTGCAATCAGGGGACCGGACCACCTGGTTTGGCTTGTATTACAATCTCTCCGGGGCTGGGTTTTATCCTCACCCCATTGGCTTGGAGCTTCTGGTAGATCACAAGGCCCTGGATCCTGCCCTGTGGACCGTCCAGAAGGTATTCTATCAAGGCCGTTACTATGATAGTCTGACTCAGCTGGAGGACCTGTTTGAGGCTGGCCGGGTGAATGTGGTATTGGTCCCAAACAATGGTACAGGTGGGGCCTGGTCTCTAAAGTCTTCAGTGCCACCAGGCCCAGCTCCCCCTCTGCAGTTCCACCCCCAGGGACCCCGGTTCAGTGTCGAGGGGAGTCGAGTGACTTCTTCCTTGTGGGCTTTTTCTTTCGGCCTTGGAGCTTTCAGTGGCCCGAGGGTCTTTGATATTCGCTTTCAAGGGGAGAGAGTGGCCTATGAAATTAGTGTCCAGGAGGCCATAGCCCTGTATGGAGGAAATTCCCCAGCATCAATGTCAACCTGCTATATGGACGGTAGCTTTGGCATTGGCAAATACTCTACCCCACTGACCCGTGGGGTAGACTGTCCTTACCTTGCCACCTATGTGGACTGGCACTTCCTTCTGGAATCTCAGGCCCCCAAGACGCTGCGTGATGCATTTTGTGTGTTTGAACAGAACCAGGGCCTCCCGCTCCGGCGGCACCACTCAGATTTCTACTCCCACTATTTTGGGGGCGTTGTGGAGACGGTGCTGGTGGTCAGATCCGTGGCTACCTTGCTCAATTATGACTATGTATGGGACATGGTCTTCCACCCCAATGGGGCCATAGAAGTCAAATTCCATGCCACGGGCTATATCAGCTCAGCTTTCTTCTTCGGTGCTGGTGAGAAGTTTGGGAACCGAGTCTCGGAGCACACGCTGGGCACGGTACACACCCACAGCGCTCACTTCAAAGTGGACCTGGATGTGGCAGGTAACACATCTTGTAGGTTACTCACAAAAGAAAGATTGAGGGGGAGGGGGAGTTTGTTTTCCTTCATTCTGGCTGGGAGAGAAGAGGCTGTTGAGTTTCATTTAGATCTTAGATTCCTGCAAAGCTGCCAGATTCTATACATGTGACCTCCTTACAACATCTTGGGAAATGGCTAACCCCAGGAAGAAAGCTAGGCCTGGCTCCCTRGGGTCCCTTGAGTTTAAGTGGGCCGCTGTTCAAGCAAGCAGCTGTTAGCTTTTCAACTCGGCTCTGTCTGGCCTGTGGCGCAGCCCTGGAAGACGTGCTTGGGTTTGCAGAATCCCTGTTCATGCAAGCCAGTCTTGCAGCAAGCATTGCTCTCCATTTGTTTGGGAGGGAGGCCCTCCTCTGCCCTGATCTCTTTCCCAGCACCATTCACTGCAGTGCAGGGGCGCACTGGATACTGTGGAGAGTGGAACATTCCAGATGGCTCCTGGAGTTTGTAATCACAGAGGCAGCCAAGGCTCGGTGATTTCCTGAAGATCACCTTTCTCTTTTTTTTCCTCCCTAGATTGAGCTATCACCCAGCTGGGGTTTTTGCTTGTTTGTTTGTTTTCTATTCTGACTATGATCTCTCAAAACTCTCACTAGGTCATAGTGTACCCTCTGTCCCTGTTAAGTCACATCTTTTTTTTTTTTTTTTTTTTTTTTTTTTTTTTTTTTTTTTGGTTTTTTTTGAGGGTTTTCGAGACAGGGTTTCTCTGTGTAGCCCTGGCTGTCCTGGAATTCCCTCTGTAGATCAGGCTGGCCTTGAACTCACAGAGATCTGTCTGCCTGCCTGTGCCTCCAAGGTTAAAGGGATTAAAGATGTGTACTGTCACCGCCCAGTGGCAGGCCACTCTGAGTGCTGTCAGTTCCAGGGTCCACCGTGTCCAGAGAGCTGTCCCACACATGCGGCTCCACACCCCACAGCTGCTGACTTCCCAACACCTGCAGGATGTCACCTCCAGAAGGACTTCCCCTCTGCCAGCTCTAGCAGCCCCGTGTGCGGCGGCGGCGGCTGTACTGACRTGCTCCCAGGTCCTGGACACATGGCCTGTGGTGTCTGTTTTAACGACGGCTTCACCCCTACCTAGAATGGCCTTCCAGGACTTGTCTTGATGATATCCTTTAAGGGGAGACAGAAATGGTGTCCTGGGRGTTGGGAAGGTCCTGCCCCGGCCTGTGCTGTATTCCTGGAATGCTGACCCTGTCTCACAGGCCCAGGCCTCCTCACCCTGCAGGCCCAGGCTGTGGCTTCTCTGACCCCTGTGAGCCTGTGAGAGCCTGAGGGGAAGGAGGGAATTTATTCAGCTCTGTCCTCAGGGACAAGGACAGGTTACTCTAAGAAAGAAGGAGGAAGGAAAGAAGGAATGAAAGAAAGGGAAGGAAGGAAGAAAGAAAGAAGGAAAGAAAGAAAAGAAAAATAAGTAATAAAAACAATGATTGAATTACATCTCAGAGCCTTTTCCTTTAAAAAAAAAAAAGTTTTTTTTATATATTTGGCCAGGCAGTGGTGACACACACCTTTGATTCCAGCACTCAGGAGGCAGAGGCAGGCAGATCTCTGAGTTTGAGGCCAGCCTGGTTTACAGTGTGAATTGCAGGACAGCCAGGGCTAAACACACAAACCCTGTCTCAAAACAAAAACAAAAACAAAAAACAAAAAACCAAMCAAMCAAACAAACAAACAAAAACCCAAAAGATTTGTTTTCATTTTTACTTGTGTGTCTGGTCTGTGTGTCTGTGCACAGGCCACTAGAAACCAGAGGTGTTCACAAGCTGGAGTTCCCAAGCTGGAGCCTCTGAGTGGCCTAGCATGGGTTTTGGGAGATAATCCCCAAATCCTGTAGAAAAACAGTATGCACTTTTTGTTTGTTTGTTTGTTTGGTTGGTTGGTTGGTTGGTTTGGTTTGTTTAACAGCTCTGACTGTCCTGGACTCCCTTTGTAGACCAGGCTGGCCTTAAACTCACAGAGATCTACCTGCCTCTGCCTCCTGAGTGCTGGGACTAAAGGCGTGCGCCACCACTGTCCTGCAGCAGTATGACTCCTAACTGCTGAGCCTTATCTCTTGCTTCTGAATATTACGATTCATAGGTTAATAGTTTTGTCTAAAGGATTGGGGAGATCTTCAGACAAGCGAAGACCACAGTCAGTCTTGGGCTGCTCTCTGAAGTCTTGGTCTACACTCTGCAGTCAGGTCGATGGCCCAAATCGCCAGAGCGGCCGAATGATCGCTGTTTACACACTTTACACAGGGCTGAAAAACTGGGCCTGGGCAGAGGATATGGCTTTTGTC
>BDUI01002274.1:91931-109771 GCA_002335545.1 Apodemus speciosus | reverse complement strand
TGGACTCCATGTGAATTTAAGTCCAAGACCCAGAATCCCGCAGCTTTAGGAGGTAGCAGGTATTCTTGGCCAGCTGGTTTGTTAGGTTGGTTTTCTGATTTCAGACCAACATCTTATTCCGTTTGCTTTTATCCATTAGTCTCATATTAATGGTGTCCTTTAAAGTACATGCTCTCTGTTTCCTGTCCTGAGCTAAGCTCTGCTAGTTAGCACACGTGTTCTGTCGACAGACTCTGCTTCCTAGCTGAGGCCTGATGTATTTAGAATGTAGTTATGGGACAGGATTGTCGTCGTAGGTGCTGAGTGCTGAGCATGTGTTTTACTCCTCACAGCCTGTTGGCTCCCATCTCGTGGGTTCATGAGCCAGAGTATTCTTTAGTCTGTACTGAAGTCATTTTGCTATTGAATTATAGAAAACTGTTGACTTTGACATAATTAGGTTTTTAACTTATTTTTATTGTGGTGAAATATATATGACATTTACCATTTGGCTATTTTTTAGTTACTTTAAGTGCATTCCCATGATTGCCTTCCATCCGCAGAATTTTCTTCGTCGTCCCAAACTTAGACTCTACCAGATAAACAGTAATTGCTTCCCCACTCCTTCCTAACTCCTAGCAACGTTCTGTCTTTACTTTTCTTATCTCTGAATAGACCACTCATATGCTGTATGAGAGTGGAATCAAACAGTATTTGTCCCTTTGCAAATGGCATATTTAACTGATAATAATCTTCAAGCTTTGTTCATCCATGATGTAACATGTGTAAGAGTTTTCTTAAGGCTTAATAATATTTTGTACTATGTGTGTGCACATACATGCATACAGTTGTTGATATATTCACCATTGATGGACTCTTGGCTTTCATCCACCTTTTGATTGTTGTGACTAATACTGTTGTGACATGACTTACAGATACCAATTCAGGTCTTGTTGGTCCTCTTGTTGCTTATAACGCATTACATTTTGTCCTTGTTTTTTGTTATTGAATAATTTCTACAAATCAGATTTACCTCTGACTTTATCCAAATCTCTTCTTGTTTTAATTTTAATTTTATGTATATGGGTGTCTTGCCTGCATGTATGTTTATAATCCTGACCTTTGAGAGAGTAAGTGTAAATGTTGTCTGTTCCTTCAGACTACCTGCTTGGCTAGGTCAAAGTGAGAAGTTTGAAGTTTATCTGCTAATATATAACCTGTCTTATGTGCTGGTCATTAAGATGACACAAACCAATATTAGGTATTAAAAAGAAGGCAACCGGGTCTTAGAGTGAGCTGAGCAGGTTGGATCCCTTTGCTTCACAGATAGTTGTAAAGCTTTTTCCTGTGAAAAGCATCAAGTGCTTTGGGGAAACAAAAGATGAGTTCAAGTACACATCCAGCTTCCAAGATGTAATGGAACACAGAAGTCTTTAAGCTAGGTTTTAGCCATAGCTGTAAAAAAATAATACTAATAAAATAAATCTATAAAAAACATGCATCACTGTCAGATAACAAGGGTCACAAAGTCCATGAAAAGCAACACATCCTATAAACTTAGATTTCGGTATCCATGGGCTTTAAGCAAAGCTTCGTGGGCAGACCAGAGCCCTCAGCGTGCGCTTTAAAGGTCCTTAGCTCTGGCCTTACCGTGGCTAATAGAAAAGCACCAGGAAAGCAAAAGTACTCCTGCTCTTGACAGTATGAAATTCTTATTATTTTTAGAGAATAGTAACCATGCATTTATGAAGTTCTTTGTCAGGGCAATTTAGTTAATAGCTATGTAAATGACTACTTATTTCACTGTGTAGGTGGATCGCTCCATGTACACTTTCTGAGAAAGAATGGAAGTGCTAAAGACTGTTGGCTCTGCAGATGGAAAGAAGCAAAAGTGAAGGCAGGGTTGCTGCACCCTTGTCACTAGGGGTTGGGATGAGACAGAAGAATCAGTGCATAGGCCTGCTTAGTTCACTGAGTAGGACTTCTAACTCATAGCCAACTCACCAGCCATGTAGGACATGGGAAACTGAAGTGAGTCTCAGTGCAAGCTTGTCTGTTGCGTTTTGCTCACAAAGGATCATTATAAACTCAGAGTGGGATGGAGGGGTGCTGGAGTCTGAATTACAGCCATCAATCCCTTGAGATGGCACCTGTCACACGCGGACAGGGATTTCACCAGGGTTATCGTTTTTCCAGCATAAGAACAGGCAGTGAGTGTCAAAGTTGTCCTGGTTCTAGCTGCTCCTATAAGCAGCCAGGCAGCCTGTCTCCTCACGATCTGTGCCTCTTCCTCCCCTGAGCTCGTCCTACCCACCCGTGCTTTGATCCTCACATTTGCATTCTGGAAATGCCCTCAGACCCCAGCTGTCACACTGACTGCACTCGGATTCTTGGTGACGTCCCAAGCTTCCCTCCCGCTTGTCCTCCTAGCCTCCTCCACCCACCTGCTTCTGACACCTGCCACCTCTTTCCCTTATCAGACTAGCACAGAAACTTGGGGTATTTCTCTCTTCTTGGGGGATCGTGCTCGTCAGTTCCCTTCCGAGCTGCTCCTACTGTTCCACAGGCTTCCACAGAACTGTTGTAGGTGCTGTCTTTGATCAGCAAGCCCTTTCTAAGCTGTGCAACAGTCATTGAGGACAGAAGTGGGGGCTGTGGCCGGGCAGCCCTGCAGGCACTGCACATTATAAAATGCTGCCTCCTCGCGTTCCTTTGTTTGCTCTTACATCTTTTTTCTTTTCCTCTAGGTGCAGAGTGAAGACAGTGTACTTCTGTTTGTTATTGCCTGGACAATCACGGAAATTATCCGTTACTCCTTTTACACATTCAGTCTATTAAACCACTTGCCTTACATCATCAAATGGGCCAGGTAAAGAAGCACATATAGCAAGCACTGACTTTGTAAGAACCCACACCATATTTGCCTTTTATTGCCTGAATATTGCCTCGAACTTCCAAAAACTAAAATTGGATGAGGTGGAGGGATTTCACCAGAAGGGTCTTGACTTTTATCTATAAAAACAAACACTGTTCTAAAGTCTTCATATTTTACTTAAATTATTTTTCTTGAAATCTGTTCTTTTCAGTTAAGTTACTTAACAGAGATTTAATATAATAACTGTTTTTGTCCTTATTTAGTTTAGCTGATGAACTTGTCCCCTTATGGTGATTTCTGATCCGTGTCTACATCTCCTAGTCTTGTTTTGTCAAGAAACTATGACACACRAGGTCATTTTACTTAATAACAAACATTACATGGTTTTCTCAGCTTATAAGTTTTATTTTACTTTGATTATTTTTACCAGTAATATTCATTAAGAATTTAGACATGTGGAGCTAGAGAGATGGCTCAGCAGTTAAGAGCACTGACTGTTCTTCCAGAGGTCCTGAGTTTAATTCCCAGCAACCACATGGTGGCTCACAACCATCTGTAATGAGATCTGTTTCCCTCTTCTGGTATGTATGAAGACAGCTGCACTGTACTTAATCAATTAGATTAAAGAAAGAAACAAAGAAAAAATGAATTCAGGCATGGTGATTCATTCCTTTGTAATCCCAGAACTTGGGAGGCTGAGGCAGGAAAATTGCCACAAATTCTGGCCACAGAATGAGACTCTGGTCTCAATAACAATACAAACTTTAATTATGACTTGGGCAAAAGGCTGATGGCACATCTGCTTATCCAGCTGTGATTTTGTGCATGAAGGACTGTGGGGTGAAGAGGACAGAGCAGAAAGGTCTAGGCTAACTTTGGAGCTAAGACACCTCATTTCCTAAAAAGAAAACAGTTATTATTACCTAGTTTATAAATTTAGTGATTGGATTAGGAACAGAGTCCAGTTTCCAGCACTTCAGGGATTTGAGCCTTTTGCTTTTTTTTTTTTTTAATAGACTATATTTGGGGGAATAAAGAAGGGAAAACAAACAGCTTCCAACCAACCTGCATCGCCATCATGAAGGCTCTTTGTCTGGGGGAACACTTGCTGACTGAGATATGGCTTTGTTCTCGGAGAATTCTTTGGCTTATTTTTCTCTGTTGTCTATGGACAGTTCTTCTCCACTGCCCTGCCTAGTGATCTAGGTTGGCAACAGGGCACATGACTTGTTTCTCGGCAGATTCTTGTGCCTGGAAGCTTAATCCAGGCTAGTCTTGAGCCATAAGTAGGTACAGTTTTCTTGAATCCAAGCTGACAGTTTCCATGGGGCTGGTGATGCCTTGTGTGTATGAGTGTTTCGTCTGCAGGTGCCTATGTGTCCACCTGCATGCCCACTGCCTGCAGAGGCCAGGCAATCACTTGGGACTGAGCCACCACRTGTGTGCTTAGGAACTGAACCCTCGTCCTCTGCAAGAGCAACAAGGGCTTTTAACCACTCTCTCCTGCTCCCTCTGAATTCTTTTAAAAGAGATAAAACTTTTTAAAGTGAAGATACTTGTGTGCACCTCTCACGCAATAGTAATTTATTTGTGTGGGTTTATTTGTAAAATTCACAGCTATTAGGAATTTCTAATGTTAGAATTAATCAAGACTTTCTTTTCCCTGTAGCTTGTATGGGCATTTGGGGAGTAGCAGGACGTAGCTGTGTAATGTGCTGTTTTCTTCAGTCCACGTGCAGCTTGGCATGCCTTAGGAGCTCCTGGATGCTGGTCCATCTCCTCCCTCTCTGCCTCACAGGGAGGGAGGGCCCTCGTAGGTTTAGTGCCCTCCTCTGCCTCCATCGTTGTAAAGCCGCCTGTTCGGAAGGAGCCAGGGTTCAAGGCTGACTGACAGACAGTTACTTTGCATTAGAACATTTGGAAACATTTGGGAACCTACAATGGCCCCTTTCAAAAGCCAGCATATAAACAGGTGACTGGGAGCTGCAGACACCAGCTTTCTGCAAGGCGGTGCTTGTAAACATGGCTCTGAGCAGGCAGTGAGGGCTTTGTTCTGTTTCAGGTACACACTTTTCATCGTGCTTTACCCAATGGGAGTGACAGGAGAGCTCCTCACAATATACGCAGCCCTGCCCTTTGTCCGACAGGCCGGCCTGTACTCCATCAGCTTACCTAACAAATACAACTTCTCCTTCGACTACCATGCATTCCTGATTCTGATCATGATCTCCTACATTCCACGTAAGTATATCTATGTGACAAAGGTCAGCTCTGCAGTAACTAGAGTTATGTCTTTGCTCTATATGTAATATAAATCACATTATGGGATGCTTTGGTTTTTATTGACCACTGATTTCAGAGGGAATTTTCTCAGTAATTGGATAAAGATGAACCTTCTCTGTAGAGCGGCAGTATGCACCCCTTCTTGGTGTGCAGGGCACCCCTGTGTTAGGCCAAGCACTAAGGAGAGAGCAGAAAACCACTGACAGCCTTACATTAGCTTTATTTTTCTGTCTCTTCAGAATTGTTTTATTATGGTTTGTGAAAAAATTATAAAAAGATGTTTGCATTGCTCAGCATATCAAAATAAGCAGTTTCTCTTCGCTTTAAGAGCTACCCTTCTAGTAGCTGACCAGAGACAAATAACAAAATAAAGACAGATGTATTGTTCTTCTACAGTTCTCGTTTCCTTGTTGAGTACAAAACCCTCAGAATTGGACATAGTGTTCCCTTCAGTGTGGCTTCCGGTTATTCTAATGGAACCTCTGATGGCTTAAATGTACGGAAAATCAAATGTACCTCTGAACACACAGGGCCAGAACAGAAGGGCACATTTGACAGTGCTATCAGGGAGTTCTGGTTGCTGATCATGAGGAGTGTGTCTTTTTCTCGGATTCTGCTCAGGTGTAACTCCTCCAGCTGATGTCTGTATTCCAAAAGGACCTTGTTAGACCCAAGGACAAGCCAAGCTCATTTGGCTCTACTGTAGCCACTGTAATTTTTAGTTTCCCCTGAGCCCCACTTAGTTCAAGCAGGGATAAATTTTATCTCTAGCCCCCAGCATTATCTGCGTGAGTCCCCCTAACCATCCTAAATGACACATTTGTGTCCCTCTGTAGAAAATTACATTTCATGCATTGTAAAGGAAAAAAAATTCCACCCAGATTTCATCTGAACATTTATCTTGGAGAAATTCTTGGACATAGTCCTGCTTCATGATTCAGTTCCCACTCTGTTCATTCCCAGAAGCTTCCTTTAACGTTGAAACCTTGGTGACTCACAGCCATTTCTCTTCAGAAAACGTGCTGGACGTTGAAACAAAAGGCAAATCTGGAAGAGTAAACCTGTACATGCGCAGATGCATGGGTTTTCACCTTTCGAGGTTTGCTCCCTGGAGCTTCGTTTTTTTCAGCTCCAAAGCAGCAAGGCACAGCAGTGACTTTGCTGCTCCGAGAATAGCACCCCTGGGCACCTCAGTGTTTGCTTCTGTTCTGATAAGCAGGAGATATGTCCTGCTCTGAATGACTAGAAAGGGCAGGGAAGGCATCACACAATCACACCTCTGGGGGATTTCACCCTGACACTCCAGAGTCAGACTGCTGGCCAGGCCTTTATTCCAGGAGCAGTTTCCAAGGTGTCCTTGATCTTCTCCCTGGCAACCAGCCTTGCCAAGACTTCCTGCTGCCTTCCTGCTAGGCTGATTGTCAGATCAGACATAGCAGCCCTCGGTGACACTGGGGCCCCTGCTGGAAAACACAGCCAACCCTGTGGGGTTTTCCATCTTGACCTTCAGGGAGACAGGGTCAAGCACAGACCTAGGTCAGAACTCTGCCCTCATTCTTTTTTGAGCGGTGAGATTACTAAAAGTTAACACAGGGCCTTGGGCACGCCCTCTCCCGCTAGCCTGTGTCTACAGCCCCAGAACTCTTTGTTTTCATTTATGCTTATTTATTTGTTAGAAGAGTGTGTATGAGTGCACATATACCGCAGCACACATGTGGATGTTAGAGGACAAGTTTATAGAGTAATTTTCTCTTTCCATATGATATAGAGATAAAACCCATGTCATCAGACTTGCTTAGCGAGCGCCTCTACCCACTGAATCAGCTAAGGTTTATTTTTAATTATGGGTGAGACGTGTGTGCACATAAGGGCCTAAGTTCAGATCCCGGAGAAGGCCAGAGGCATCTGATCGTCTGAAACTAAAATTAGTTAAAGATGCTTTTGGCCGCCCTACATGGTGCTGGGAATCAAACTCGGGTGCCCTGGAGAAAAGCATGTGCTTCGTAAGCTGACCCGGGTCTAAAGCCATGGAGCTCTGCTTTCCTAGCGTTGGCTCTTCCCTAGCCTTGGCTCTTTCCTTCTGCTTTCTGCTTTCTAGTTCAGGTCCAACACAAGATTATTGATTTCTCAGCTGCCTATGCAGGTTAATACTGTCAAAGCTTTCATCAGCTAGGCTGGATGTAGTTACATATGTCAGGAACTGCCTGTCCTGAGCACGGCGGTCATTCTGATGAAGGAAAGAGCCTGACAGCATCCAATGTCCCCTTCCACATACCTCCATGTACCTGGAGCACGAGAGGCCTCTGCAGACTGTAATAGAATGAAAAGGGCCAGGCCTGGCRGCCTGAGCAGCACCTCTGGAACCCGAATGGTTGAATGAGAGAGACAATTCCTGCAATTTGTCCTCTGTCCTCTACACATGCACACACGTGAACACACACACACACACACACACACCTACACACACCTGTCCTCATTTCTGTAGTGTGACTCTGCTGATAGACTTGGGTTCTTTCCTTTAGGACTGAGGGGCCTAACGAATGGCCCTCAGTAGCACTGGGACATTACCACTCTGCGGGTAAGGCTGTCACAGATGCAGCCAGGAAGGGAAGGTGTCCTCAGCATGCTTAGCTCAAGAGTCCCTTTCCTAAGGGAGAGCTAGCAGTGTGGCTGGCCCCGCAGTTTTAAATGATTACAATTAGCACTCCTTATGGCTTAATTATAGTCTTACTTCCAGTTTTTAGATTATAGAGCTTGTCAAACTTTCTGGCTTTCATACCAAAATAGTTCTGTCACTGTTGAGTTCTCTGCATAAGCTGAGCCTTTTCTGTGAGTAACTTCCTCACAATACCTATGAGTGCAAGGGCAGAGGGCCTTGGGGCTGTTGGCTACATCTCTGGTCACTTCTGTCAGCTTGGTGGTCTTGGGGGGGGGCACTGAAATTTTAATTAACTTGGAGCTAGATGTGGTGGTGCATGTCTTTATTCTCAACACTTGGGCAGCAGGGACAGGCAGGGCTCTGAGTTCAAGGTCAGCCAGAGTTCCAGGACAGCCAGAGCTACAGAGAGAAATCCTGCCTCAAAAAGGGGGGGGGGGGGAAGGGAAGGAAAAGGAAAAAGGAAAAAAAGAAAGGTGATCAGGTTGGAATTCATTTGAAAAGGAAGAGACTATCCCAGGAGAGCTGGCCATAATAGAAACCGCGAGCTCTCAGATACAGGGTACCCTGAAAAACAGAGATGTCACCACTGAGAAGAGGAAGGGACCGAATAGGAGCAGTGTGGGGGCTGGATGTCCAGTTTGCAGGGGCCCTGTGAAGGCCAAGTTGCTTGAGCCTGCGCTTCTCCATGGGGCACTGTGGTGGACAGGTATTTGTTGGGGATATTTCAGTATCCCTGGTGTCATATGCTAAATGCCAACAACTCCAACCCACTTGCTAAATACTCCTAGGGAAGCAGTCCCTCTCTTAAGAGCCAGTACCAAGAGCAGGAGACTGGTCATACCTGATGTCCAAGACACTGGCTTCCCGTCTGTACTGCTTTCTCTGCATCCCAGCCCTGCTGTCATGCTGTAAGTCAGAGTGTGTAGCCCTCCTCCCCCTCTTCATTCTTGCCATCCAGGAGCAACCTTTCTCAGGAAGGGCCATGAGGTGATTGCCCCCTCCCCCCACGCTCCAACCTCCACTCCAAGACAGACTGGCTAAGCAGTCCAGCCCAGAACCTGATCCTCCCGGGTTCTCTGAGACCTCAGGTGTGGTGTGTGCCCTCTCTGGGCCTGTAATTCCTCCTCTGAATAGGAAGGACTCCATCAGAAGTCTCTCCCTGGTTGTTCTGAAATTATCCAGATTAAATGTGCAGGTAAGTAGAGCGTCAGCAGGATGGGTACCTCACTCAGTGGTAGAAACTGTTCTCAATCTCTCCACACAAGCGATAATAACTTGATCTGGTGGCCTGTGTCCCTTGACTGTATGGCAGTGACGATAGTGTCTGCCAGTGCATTGTCTACGGCTTCCCCTCAGCTGAAGGGAGCACTGTCCCTCCCTGTCCTGACGTGTGCTTTTGTACTGCTCCCATTGGTCACTGGATGAGAGAGCAGTCTCAGGACTGCACACTTTGAGTGAACAGCYGTCAGAGGCCTGCTAACCCACAGTTCTTCTTCTCTTCCAGTTTTCCCCCAGTTGTACTTCCACATGATACACCAGAGAAGAAAGGTCCTTTCTCGCACTGAAGAACACAAGAAGTTTGAGTAACTCTCCACAGCACCCGAAACCAAACTTTTCAATGATCAAAAAATGCTGCAGACTTTTTGAGTTCCCAGTAAGAACTATTTTTAAAATATTAAATACAAAACAAAATAAAAACCAAAATCCGGTGTCATATGGGCCTGGGATTTTATAAAAAATAAAAATAAAATGATTAAAAATGCAAAAGGCTGTTACCGAAAGCATCCTAGCTGGTCTTTTCAGCATGCTCTGACCAGAAGATGCCAGTTCCTATGATGGCGCTAGAAGGGGTTGGCCTCTCTATCTCCTCCRTGGCCTCCATTCCTCCGGCCATGCAGAGTGCACACCCAGTGCTGAGAGCTGCGGCCTGAGGGGCAGCAGTGCTCCGCTGACTGCCCAGCTGGAGGGAGAAGCTAGGTTGCAGTCTGCTGTGGCTAGCCTTCCCCTTTTCCAAGTGCTTGACCGAATGCTGGGAACTGCTCTAGCATGCTCTGACGCTCTGGCTAGGACCTAGCCCCTCATATCTAGTGAATGAGTTACAAGATGAATGTGGCTATGAAGCTTTGGGTAGTGCCTGTAACCAGAAACCACGAAAGCCTTGCATTTGTTTTCTTGAGTTGTTACTGCCTGCCGCTGAGAACCATGCTTGAACTTAGTCTATAGACTATAAAGACCCTCGAGTGAAACTCAACCTCAGTCAGATTCTAACAAGCACGGTGTTGGGAGAGCTCGGTGCCTGGGCAGTGCCAAGCGCCTTTGTGTACTGTAGCTCAGAGCACGGATGTGCACTGGCCAGCAAGAGCCTTCCTGACAGACTCAAAGCCTGACTCATCACACAGAAGGAGGAACTCTGTAATTAAGGGCACTTGGAAAGGCTTGCATTAACACCATGGTCCAGAGAAGGCATTCAGAAATAGATTCATACTTACTTCTTATTTTCATTTTTTACTCTTCTGTTTAGGTACCTTTCCTGATTGTGTTCCTGTGTAATTCTCACCAAGTTGTAAGTCCAGAGCCAACACATGTTGTAGGGAAAGCTAAAGGTAGTATGTCTCCTCCATGTGTCAGCAGCCACCAGCTGCTTGTGTCTTCACAGCACTTCCTCGCTCACCTGCGTAGCTAAGTCCCCTTAGGATCGGTTTGGAGGAGACAGACAAAGCCGGGGTCCTACCTAGGCCACTGCGCCCAGTGCGCCCAGAAGCTCCTCTTTAAAAATAGAAAGCAAGGTTCAGCTGAATGCCGGGCCCAAGTTTAGATGTGCACTCGATTTTAAACAGTACCTTCTGAATAAGATCTCCCCTTGCTTGCTTTCTTCTTCTTTTCTTTTTTGTTTATCTTTAATATTTTAAAAATCTTGCCATTGTCATTTAGAATATAATTGTTCCAATCAGAAGAATATAATGAAAACTACATTTTCAAATGCATATTTTCATAGGAGCTTGAAAAGCTAATGCAGGCAGGTGTGTAATAAGTTATTGTCGAACTGAACATTAGAATTCTGCTGCAAGTCAGACTTGGCTGTGTCGAAATCAGAATCTATTCTGGTATTTGATAGACAAATATGTGGGAAATATTTTTTTTAGCTTTTTCTTTTTATTCCTCTATATTGCTCCTGTGAAACAGAATCAACTTGGGTTTCATCGGCCTTTTTATGTGTCTGGGATGTCACCCAGCATTGGAATGCCCTCCGAAGGTGGTGTGAGAAGCAGGCTTTCCAGCCCACCGGACGAGTCTGCCTTCCTCATTTACATCTGCTTGGCTCAGATAGAGCTGCAGCGATGACAATACAGGCACCRGTTTCCCTCACAAAAGGTCTCAATCCAGTGTCTGCTTGACATGTGCTTTAAGATGCAGCAGACAGCAGTGTCCTCCCGACACCTCTCGGTAGCTGGCTTTTAGATTTTTTTCCTTTTTCATCCCTAACATGAATTAATTTTTCCATTGAGGTAATCATGTTCTTTTATAAACTGAGGACACCCAGCCTCCTCAGGTGTGACATCTAATGAGGTGTGAGTGAGGAAGGGACTTCTCAGGGGCCATTTGTCAGAACTAGAGTCAGGCGTCCTCCTCCCCCTCCTCCCGGCACCCACCTGACTGTGCGTCAGGTCTCCCCCAGAGCCCTSTGCCGAAGGGGAGGGACAGAGGCGCAGCAGCCCTCTGTAGACCTGCATCGTGCAGAGGCTGGGCCCACAGGCATCACAGGCCCCATGGAGTTAGTCATGGAGTAAAGCGCTGTCCTCCCAGACAGGAAAGTCTGAAGCAGACTGAGCATGAGGGTGTGTGGGCGGTGCCGGCCAGAGAGGCGCTGAGGCCGCCGCGCCTTGCTCTTCACTGTGTTCGCTTTACATTTCTGTTAAGAGCCTGGCGCTGCTGAGGTTCGGCCTGAGAAACACTGTCAGTTCTGAGTTGAAGATGAACCTACAAAACACCAAAGTCAGTACACATCGCTCCCTTGAAATTTGGGTAAAAAATGATACAACCATATATATAGTCATTTTGTATTTTTTCTATGTTGTGAAAACCAAAATTGTAATTTTATAAGTCTTTGATTCACTAAAATTATATAATTTAAATGTATTTTTTGTATATTTAGAAATAAGGAGCTCAAAAACTATGCTTAACTTTGTATGCATGCACTCGAGAGCTGTTTTTCTCTGCTGTTAATGTAGTAGTGAGTTATAAACACTGACACATGTGCCTGGGTCTGATCTGGAGCCGTGTTGCAAGAGTGTGGAAACTCCCATCATGGACTCAGCTTGTTCTTTGATGGTTTTCAAGCCTGCTTCTGATGTTACTGGTTCTGTACTTACAGGAGAAATAGACTTTATGAAGCTGTTTCTCTATGCCAGTTACATCACTCACCAAGGCAGGCTGCCAGTGTGACAGCGTGCTCCCAGCATGAGCAAACCCCCACCACCACCCCACCACCACCCCCGACCTGGTTCCACAATGAGGTTTTTGTTTTGTTTGCTGGGGGTGGTTTCTTAGGGGCATTTCCTTTTCAGCTTTCTAACGTTAGCTGAGCCCCAACTCAGCAGATGTCTGTTTCCCAGCAGTGTCTGTCTTTCATGAACACTACACATGGTGAAGTTCAAGTACCTCACCCTAAAAATGGTCCAATTCCAGAACATTCCTGGGAGTTTTTCCGCAATGTCAAAGTCAACACGAGTGTTGGAGGGACCTGGGTTGGAATGTCCCCAGCAGGGTCCCTTCTGACCCTCCCACTCTGTATCCCCGTTTCTTTCCCTAGAGGGTCTCTGTGAGCAGGCAGACTCATCAAGTCCCCTGCGTGCTTCTCCCCTGTGCTTGTAGCAGTGCCTCACTCCTGTCTAAGTCTGCAGTCTTTCTCAGAGTTAGCCACTGTCATTTCCCAAGAGTGTGGTAACATCCCAAAGGAGCTGTCATCTCTCCCTGTCCCCAGCATGGCCTTTGACTACACAAGACCCTTTGTTCTCAGGAGAGCTGACTCCCTCGGAGCAGCCAGGGGGAAAGGCAGTGGCCAGGGCTGCCTGTGCACACAGCCCTTACACATTTAGTGTGGTGGTGGGAGCTGGGTCTTTCGTGGCAATTGTGTGTGTGTGAACCTTGTTGTGGAAGAATTGCCTGTAATTAGGAAGCTGCCTGTTCACACAGTGTTCCAAAAATGCTGCTGGGTTCTGTTCCTTTAACGAGTAAAAACTAGCATTGCAATTCATCATATTGTTATTTTTTTTTAATCTGAGCTTTACAAATAGCCTGGCTCATTGTCAAGCCGTATGGTAGCGAAGAAACTGTTGTAAGTAACTATTACCAAAAATAGCCATACCTATTAACATTCCTGTAAGAGCCAGACCAGGGGAGAGCCGAGAAGTTCTTTTGTTTTTTTAACCAACACTTTCTTTGAAAAATATGAGGGATTATTTCTCTTTTTTTTTTCTATTTAGCATGACACCCATGGTGTTACATGGAAAAGTCTCCATACCAAAACTAGTTTTTCCCACAAAAGGTAAATCTGCCTGGTGACCCCCACTGGGTAACAAACCTAAGTCGGTGAGAGGTTTTGTGTTGAAGCACCTGATGTTCGTTTCATAAGACGCCTTGTTCTAAGGAAGCTCCTAATTCTAGAGCATAAACTCCTCTCCACAGCAGGACCTTCACATCTGTATGGCCGCGGGTGGGTGGAATCCAGATGTGCTGCACTTGCAGCCTGGTTGGACAGTCTGGAACGCCACTTCCGCCTCCGCATTGTGCTGACCAGCCCTCCCCACTAGGGGGCAGCACGTCCCAAGCAATATGGGCTTCAGGAGCCTTAGAAAACAGCTCCAGCCCTAGGATAGGAAGGGGCGGAAAGGCACACAGATGAAAATTAGTCACGCATCCATTGTCCATATAAAGCAAAGACAGGTTTGGAGCACATTCTGGAGGCGTACAGAGAGAAGGCAGCTTGGGTGCACACTTTGAGGGTCGTGTTCTCTCCTTAGTGCCCTCCTGTCGAGGACTCTGCCGCCCAGACCTTTGATGGGGTGGAGGGACTGCAAGCAGGTGTTTGCACTACTCAGCAGCAGAGCCTGTGTGTGATGATTTGAAATGCCCCGGGAGAGCCTTTCCCACTCTTGCTGTCTCTGGATATTTTTGGAGGGCAGTCTGGGCCATGAGAAAATGTCAGACCACCTTATAAGGCGCTGTCTGGACCCGAGAGTGCTGTCTGCAGCTTGCTGGGTACACTGTGGACTTGAGCTAACTCGACTCTTGGACTGTGGCTTTTCTCACAGACTCCAAATACTCTGTCTATGCCATGAATTATTCTCTTTAACAGACTGTGGATCTGCCTCCAGAGAGAGCTGTTTAAATGGCTACCATGTCGAAGGAACCAAGCCGATCACCAGGGGCTCCCTCAACCACAGTGTCTGTCAGCCCCAACAGTCCTGAGTGGCAGGAGGGGGTGTATATGTGTGTGTGGGGGGTTAAAACACTGAGACAAAACAAACGTTTTCTCCTGCTCGGTTTGTACACTATGGATGTATTTTGAGTCTCCAAGAGGGGGGTGCTGAGCCTGACTTTCCAGACCTGTTTTCCCCAAGGCTTCCTGAACAGACCTTGAAAAAAAAGGGGGGTAGCCACGCCTTCTTGGGGATGANTTTTTTTTTAATCTGAGCTTTACAAATAGCCTGGCTCATTGTCAAGCCGTATGGTAGCGAAGAAACTGTTGTAAGTAACTATTACCAAAAATAGCCATACCTATTAACATTCCTGTAAGAGCCAGACCAGGGGAGAGCCGAGAAGTTCTTTTGTTTTTTTAACCAACACTTTCTTTGAAAAATATGAGGGATTATTTCTCTTTTTTTTTTCTATTTAGCATGACACCCATGGTGTTACATGGAAAAGTCTCCATACCAAAACTAGTTTTTCCCACAAAAGGTAAATCTGCCTGGTGACCCCCACTGGGTAACAAACCTAAGTCGGTGAGAGGTTTTGTGTTGAAGCACCTGATGTTCGTTTCATAAGACGCCTTGTTCTAAGGAAGCTCCTAATTCTAGAGCATAAACTCCTCTCCACAGCAGGACCTTCACATCTGTATGGCCGCGGGTGGGTGGAATCCAGATGTGCTGCACTTGCAGCCTGGTTGGACAGTCTGGAACGCCACTTCCGCCTCCGCATTGTGCTGACCAGCCCTCCCCACTAGGGGGCAGCACGTCCCAAGCAATATGGGCTTCAGGAGCCTTAGAAAACAGCTCCAGCCCTAGGATAGGAAGGGGCGGAAAGGCACACAGATGAAAATTAGTCACGCATCCATTGTCCATATAAAGCAAAGACAGGTTTGGAGCACATTCTGGAGGCGTACAGAGAGAAGGCAGCTTGGGTGCACACTTTGAGGGTCGTGTTCTCTCCTTAGTGCCCTCCTGTCGAGGACTCTGCCGCCCAGACCTTTGATGGGGTGGAGGGACTGCAAGCAGGTGTTTGCACTACTCAGCAGCAGAGCCTGTGTGTGATGATTTGAAATGCCCCGGGAGAGCCTTTCCCACTCTTGCTGTCTCTGGATATTTTTGGAGGGCAGTCTGGGCCATGAGAAAATGTCAGACCACCTTATAAGGCGCTGTCTGGACCCGAGAGTGCTGTCTGCAGCTTGCTGGGTACACTGTGGACTTGAGCTAACTCGACTCTTGGACTGTGGCTTTTCTCACAGACTCCAAATACTCTGTCTATGCCATGAATTATTCTCTTTAACAGACTGTGGATCTGCCTCCAGAGAGAGCTGTTTAAATGGCTACCATGTCGAAGGAACCAAGCCGATCACCAGGGGCTCCCTCAACCACAGTGTCTGTCAGCCCCAACAGTCCTGAGTGGCAGGAGGGGGTGTATATGTGTGTGTGGGGGGTTAAAACACTGAGACAAAACAAACGTTTTCTCCTGCTCGGTTTGTACACTATGGATGTATTTTGAGTCTCCAAGAGGGGGGTGCTGAGCCTGACTTTCCAGACCTGTTTTCCCCAAGGCTTCCTGAACAGACCTTGAAAAAAAAGGGGGGTAGCCACGCCTTCTTGGGGATGATGAGAGTGGAGCTCAGCCTGAGACCCAGGAAGCTTACTGCTTTGGTTTCTAGGTGGATCGATATTTTAGAGAAAACACCCTCATGAAATAAGTAAATGGATCCTCAGGTGAGTGTCGCACGTGTGCTCAGCCCCAGATGGAGTGTGTCGGTTGCTGTTTTCCAGTGGGTGTAAAAGGCGTCACTGTTACACGTGAATCTGTTTCAGAGACAGGTAGGGATCAGCCCCAAGCCACGGTCAGTCCCCTGTGCCTCAGTTCCTCAGGGCTGGCCCGCTGCCCAGCGGGTACTTAAAGTCCATCCTCCTCAAATCCTCGGGATATTATCTCTKATGCCACCCAGGCCGGGCATGTTGCTCACACCTGCACTCCAGCATTTAGGAGGCTGAAGCAACGGCTTCCTTTGATGAGGATAACCTGGGCTATAAAATGAGACCCTGCCTCAGAAAAGGGGGTAAGAGAGGAGGGTATCTGTCAGCAGCAGACCCTCCAGATTGCACTATCAAAAGTCTAAAGCAGATTGGGGAACACGCCTGCCCTCCTGTCAGCCTTTACCCAGGGCTCACCCCTCTGTGCTCTAGACAGGCCAGGTCTCAGGACTTCCTCTGCACTCTGGCCTCCCCAGTTCTCCTGCTTCTCTTCTTCTCCTGCCGTGCTGTACCACAGACGGGGTTCTCTCAAGATTACTAGTGGTCTTAGGGTTGTGGAACACAGGGCACACTCTTTAGTCCTTGTCTTAGGGCTGGGCACCCCACAGTCTTGACCCTAGAAACCCTAGATAGGTTTTGGAGTAGACGGAGAGGCTCAAAAATAGCCAGTGCTAGCCCAGAACTCTTGGTTTCTCCACAGTGTGTTTCCCAAAGAATCCATGGAAAGTAAAACTAGAAAGTGCGGAGGCTAATCTTCCGAGGGCGAGGCCGAGTCCCTCTGGGATGCAGGAAAGGGCCTCAACGCATCCCTTCTTAAGCCAGTGAGAAGTGGTCCATAGACTAAAGGAAATGGTGAGACCTTGCAGGCTCGCCTTAAATCCCCTCGCTCCCTTCCCCCAGCTCCAGCACTGAGGGGGAGACATGGAGCACCTGTGCCCCCACACCRGGCACTAGCCTGGCCTTAGCAGGCGGAGGGCTAGGTCAGGAAGGACAAGGTGGGTTCCAAGGAGAGCTAGAGAGAGCAACCCCATCCTCTCTCAACTGAAGCCTGGAAGAGTCCACAGAGATGGCTTCCCTGTGCACCGACCTCTCACGGCCCATCAGCCCCACATGCTCCCATAGCAAATGTGACGCCATCAGAACCACGAGACAGCATTAAGATCAGCATCCCTCTTCCTTGGGGAGTGGCGAAGATGTGCTGGGGCGGGGGGGGGGGGTGGATCTTCCTGGGAACCAGCATCCTCCCTCCCGTTGGCAGCCATCTTGTGGCACTGCTTTCTCTTGTGCTTTGGCCTGTGCTGGTTTTCTCCTGTTTTCTAGGCCATCGTCTTCTGCCTCCTTCCTAACTCAGTTTCTCATACACTTGGGTATGCCTCAAGAATAACTCACGGCACTTATTAGAATCTGCCCTAGACCAGTGGAACCTGCAGTGCGGGGTGCCTGGGGCCCCTCGCTTCGCTCACTCCCATAGGTGGTTGTGTCTGTAGGCCCATACGGAGACGTTTCGCAGTGTGTGTCCACAGCATGCTAGTGGAAGTCAAGACGACCGGTGCTTCTTTCTCGCCCTGCCCCATGTGGGTCCTGGGGATTGAACTCAGGCTGTCCCGAGTCACTCCCTGACCTAAGCTATCGCCCTGGCCCTCTTATGGAGGACTTTTGGAGAACATTGTAGGATTCCTGATCTTGGCGGTTCTGTCTCAGTTTCACGTCTCATTCTAACCCAAGAACTCTGGCCAGTAGGGCCAGAGCAGATCTGGCCTGTGGGCCTGTCCTGCTGGACACTTGCCATCTTTTGAGTTTTGTTTTTGTT
>BDUI01002272.1:31986-44215 GCA_002335545.1 Apodemus speciosus | reverse complement strand
TATATATATATATGTGTGTGTGTGTGTGTGTGTGTATATATACATATATACATATATATATATATTTCAATCTGTTTTATGTCAGAAACAAAATCATTGAAAAATACACTGCATCCATAATGAAGACTATCTTTGTTAGGTTCATACACTACCAAAGTTGGGGAAGGAGTCTGTGAGCTTGACTATATGACAATAGAAAATTCTCAAGTTATAAAGCCAAGAGAACAGGGAATCAATAGACTTTCTTTGTTCCAGTAGATGGTCCCATACATATGGCAACACTAATTAGACTTACTGTGTTATCAAAAATAATAATAAAATGAGGATATGAAATTGGGAGGGAGTCATGTTAGCGGGGACTTGAGGGGGAATGTATGGGAAAAATTGAGTGTGGATATGATCATGTTTCATTGTGTCTTTGTACGAGATTGTCAAGAATAACTAAAATTGATATAAGAATTCAGAAGAGATAATGTTAGGGCTGCACATACCATGTAAAGAGAAATGTAAATAATAATGACAGGGGATTTTTTCCAAAATTAATATCAGGCATTAAACAAAGATCTAGTAATCATAAGGATCACCAATTAGGAAAACATCCTCCTTCCAGGATTAAAACAATCTGATTCCAGGGCAAAGCAATAATCTGATTCAAGGGTTTATTAGTTTCTGACTTCAGAAATTTAGATATATTTTTTAAATGACAGGGATGATTTCTGCTTATTCAGTGGCAAAGGTAAGATTATAACGGGTTTTTCACAAAACCTGCTAGCAAGAAGAGATGGAGTGAAATATTTAGTGTTGAAAGAAAATTTCCAGTAATCTAGAATGCAGTGCCTACAAAAGTATCCTTCTAAAGTGAAGGAGAACTTGACACCATCTATATCAGTAGACATGCTTGGCAAGAAATATCTATAGAGGGGGAAAATTGTATTAGTCAGAAGGAAGAGTGATGGTAAAGTAAAGTCAATCTGCTCATGCATATGTATTAAATGGAAACGACGGGAAGAATAGGAAGGAGAAATTACAATACTAATTGCAATAGTAATTAGGTAATCATAGTTACAGTACTTTCTTCTTATAAAGTCATAGCTCATTGCAACTTAAAATGGACTTTGATTCACAAAAATGCATACTGCATCTAAAACACACATAGGAATTGTTTAAAAAGAAGTATTCACATAAAATGTAATACAATAAGAATAGAAGGAGAGGGGAATATATATATATATATAATTTGTTAGGGAATTGCAAATGAAAACAAATGAGGTATTCCTGAAGGTCTAAAAGAGTTGAACAAAAAGTGATGGGAAATCCCGAATGCTGGCAATGATATGGAGCAACAGCAATCAATTTTTCTTTTTCTTTTTTATCAGATATATTCTTCATTTACATTTCAAATGTTGTCCCCTTTCCTGGTTTATCCCCCCAAAATCCCCTATCCCATTCCCCTCCCCCTGCTCACTAACTCACCCACTCCCACTTCCCTGTCCTGATATTCCCCTACACTGGGGCATTGAGCTTTCTCAGGGCCAAGGGCCTCTCCTCCCTTTAATGTCCAACAAGGCTGTCCTTTGCTACATATGCAGCTGGAGCCATGGGTCCCTCCATGTGTACTCTTTGGTTGGTGGTTTAATCCCTGGGAGCTCTAGGGGTACTGGTTGGTTCATATTGTTTTTCCTCCTATGGGGCTGTAAACCCCTTCAGCTCCTTGGGTTCTTTCTCTAGCTCTTCCATTGGCGGCCCTGTGTTCCATTCAATGGTTGGCTGAGTGACTCCCTCTGTATTTGTCATGTACTGGCAGAGCCTCAATTTTTCATTGTGGATGCGAATGCACAACAGAGCTGCTTTTGAAAGCAGTTTGGCAGGAATTTTTTTTTTTAATAAAACTCAACATCCTCTTACTATATCAGCTAAGATTTGTCTTCTTTGGTATTTCCCTAGGGAAATTAAAGTTTTATCTATACAAAACCATGCACATGCATATTTTGGCAGCATTATTCATAATTTCACTGACCTAGAGACAAACAATATGTTCTTTGGTAGGTGGGTACATTAAGTGGCTGATATATCCAGATATTGAAATATAATTTAGGACTCAAAAGAAACAACTTATGAAGCCATTAAGAGGCATTAGGGAGAATCACATACAGTGAAAGAAGCCAATATGAAAAAAATAATCTACACATAGTATGCTTTCAATTGTATACATTCTAAAAAAGGAAAATCTGAGGGAACAATAAAATATCAATGACTGTCAGGCAGTGGGCAAAAGGGATAGGGTTTGAAATGATGGATCACAAGAGTTTTCAGGCAATGAAACTAGTCTATGTTAAATTAAATATTACAGTAATACATGTGTCATTATAGATCGAAAAAAAAACCTCATAGTGTTTAAGAGTGAAACTTAATGAAAATTGAGGTATAATAATGTAAGTGTATTGATCATAACAGATACATCACTGCAATATGGGATGCTGACAGTGGAGGAGAATGTATGTGGTGAGAGAGTATATGGGAATTTCCTGTACTTCTCAAGCAGTTCTGTTATGGACCTCAAACTATTTTGAAAACTAAAGTACATTCATGATCCTTAGGTAAATCCCAATGAAAAGCACACTAAGACACCCTCTTGCTCAGTTAGAATGGTTACTGCTAAAAACACACAAAAAAAATTTACAAAGTTAGTGATGGTGGCGGGAAAGGAGAACCAGTTCAGTAAAAAGAAAAATGTGGCATGATGTTGTACCAAAAATAAAACAGGCATTGGAGGTGCATCTCTGTAGCGGAGTGCAGTGCTTACCTTGGTTTGTAGCCACAGGTTTTATCTTCAGCACTTTAGAAACAAACAAAAATAAAGTTACTACTTTTCCAATTGTTCTTCTTCTGGCTATGCAGCCAAAAGGAATGAAATACAGATTTTGAAGAAACCTGTACATACCATGTTCATTTCATCTCTACTTATTGCTCCATTATAATTGGGTCAATAGATTTGTATATTGGTGGAGGAAGGAAAGAACTATGAATCAAACAAGGGGAATCTTGTTATTTTGGCAAGATGTACACAACTGGAGGGCACTATGAAAACTGAGTGGGCACAGGGACACAAATGCAGCATGTTTTCATCACACACAGAATCTGAAAAGTTTCATCCTGTGGGTGAGAATACAGTGATTATCAGAGACTAGAAGAGGAAGCAGGTGGGCAAATATAGAAGGAAGTTGATTAATGGGTGATAAAATTCAATTGGAAAGGACAAGTTTGGGTGTTTCACAGAATACTAAGATAACCATAGTTTGCAACATCTTATTTTATATTGTTACAGAGAAGTACAGGAGAAAAATTTTGAGATGCTGAACAAATATGATAAGAACTATAAGATACCCTTATTTGATGAGTCCACATTGTATTTTATATTTATATTTAATTATCACGCTATAGCCTATCTACATGTATAATTATTATGTTTCGACAAAAATTAAAGCTTCTATGCAACTATAAAAAATTAATTCCTTTTAAAAACAGTGAATATATTTTAATGTCATCTTTTTTTTTTGCCTAACTGCTCAATATGCTAGGAGAAAACAAAGCAAAAATAGTTTAAAGCCTGTTTCGAGGTCAGCATAATGACATTAGCGCTTGTAACTTGCTTCTCACAAGGGGACATTTTATTAAATTGCTATCCAGCCTGTTTCAGACTTGTTGCAATCTTAGTAAACCTGTGTACATGGAAGATTCACATCCTGGGCATGGATCCAAAAAGTTCATTAGCCACAACCCCAGATGTGGCAGCTGCCAAAAAATTTACTTTCAACCACTTTGCACAAGGATAATCAACTTTTATATTTACAATGAGTATTTTGCAATGTATTTGAATTTTTCTATAACTTGAAGTCCCAGAGATAAATCTGATCATGTGGAGACAAATCAAGGAGAATGTCTAAATGGAAATAATTCTGTTAAAACCACAGATGGCCATGGATAATAGCAGAGACCATACTATTTGTTATCTTGCCAACAATATATTTATTGACATTTCTGAGTCAACATACTTGATAGTTTGTCTTAGCATTTTTAAAACTAGACGAGCTAATTTATAATCTTTTATTTGTAGGACATCTGTAAGTAGGCAGTCCCGACTTGATACATAATTCCTTTTATGTTTTCATGACCGATTTTCATTAATTCATGAGGGAAGTTTGTATAATTATCCCATCCACTGGGTAAATAATCTAAGAACTGGTTATAGACTGGTACTAATCATTCAAATTTGGAAGAGGAACCTGTGTAGAGAAGCACAGGAAAGTTAAACCAATGTAATTTAAGGGTGTAGGATTTTATAAAAGAAAGATAAGCAGTGTCCCAGAACGTGGACAGGAATTCAGTTAGTATCTATACTAGTTTATATGAAAGGGCAATATGAAGTCCAAAAATGTAAGCCATACAATCTCTTTTTTTTCAAATCATGATTCATTCATTCATATCGAGATAAAATTTTCAATTAAGGAATCTCTTGAGAAATATATGTATAACTCTATGAAAAAGAATGTTATTGTTTGAAAACCACTTGCAACAGAATTTAACGAGTAAATTTGAAGACATTCTGCTTCGATTGAATTCAGGGATTAAAGACATGGATATTCAGCAAATTGTTATGCTTTTATGCTCGTAAGAGAAAATCCATTAACCAACGGCAGCCTTCTATTTTCTGACTGGACTGCCAGACATGTGATGAGGAATAAATCAATCCTTTTGTTTTTTAATTTACAAGGATTTCAGGGTAAAAATCAGATACCCCCTCCAATAACAAAATAAAGCAACAGAAAACCTTGTCTATAATCACCTAATCTAAATAATTAAGATGAATTGTCAGATGCAATTCTACTCATCTGTGTATTATTTATCTTTACTAAATAGTAGTGACAAAGGATGAATCAAAAAGGTTAATAATTTAAAGTGTTCTCAACAAATCGCTGGTTGCTAATACAGGTATGATACTCATAGGAAAATGAAACTCAGAAAAGGTTAATATAAATAAGGGTGCAGACAGGAAAAAAATATGTCCCCTTAACCATAAAACAATTTTCTTTAAGTTCATTCAGTTCACCCTTTACAGTAGAGGATTGAAATTTAATGGGCATTTTGGAGCTTTTGTTTGCTTCTTTAAGATTTTTTATTAGCTATTTTCTTTATTTACATTTCAAATGCTATCCCCTTTCCTTTTCAGATGGCATTTTGTAAACAAGACCTAAAGTCTTCGGAAGATATAGTCACAACCATATATATCCCTAACTCCTTTCAGAACTTTTATGAACATGCTAGCATGTAGGACCAATCTTGATCTGAGGTCTACAAATTGTATTTTATGCTTTGTAACATTATTTTCTGTTAATGCAGGAAAAAACAAAACAAAACATGCATTGCTGGTACATTGGGGAAAGCCAGAACAGCAATGGAATTCTAGCTGAGGAGCTTTAAATAACTACAGATATAGTCACTACTGGAACTCGTGGTCTATTATGTTAATTATACCTCAGTTTTCAGATATATCTGCAGTGTTACATGAAGTGAAACTCTGAAATTGATTTTATACATCAAAGACAATTCTGGAATTAATTTTTTAGTGTTTCATGGACTCGGGGATATGGAGAAATGGCAGATAAGTTAAGTCAATCAGAAACAATCAGATAATAAGGCAGCTTTATAGAAGAGTCAGGGGACTGACACACATTATTGAGAAATTCTGATTATACTGTATAGAAAAAGAATCTATGTTTAATAAACTGGGAAATTTAGGGAAAAGAAGAAATTCAAGGTCACCATTGGCTATATAGTAAGTTTGAGGCCACTCTGGGTTGCATGAGACCCTGTATTTATAAACAGATAGATTGATGGTAGATAAATAGATAGATAGATAGATAGATAGATAGATAGATAGATAGATAGATAGATAGATAGATAGATAGACAGACAGACAAAAAGAGAAATTCTGAACTCTTTGAATAACATCCTTGTTAACAACTCTAGGCAAGGCCCATTTTGCAATGAACCCATATCTTACCATCTAGAAATTTCATATTGGTCATTGACTTCTCCACTCTGTACTGCCCTCACCTCTTGTTTTAGCTTGTTTTATTCTTAGCTTGTTAGGGATTTTTTTTAATTCATTCTCGTATGTTCTTTGCTGACCATGCTCAAAGGAAAACAAATACTCCAAATCAAACAATGAAAATAAACTCAGGCATAGAGTTGCTGCTTTGGATCTAATATATCAATTAAATTTAGATTGAATTTTGCAAGTCCAAATAATCATTTCTTTGGACATTCAACTTTGATTTTTATATTCTTTTAATGTTCTTGAGCAGCTTTCTAAAACTGAGCATGATTTGGTGCAATTTTACCTCTCAAAACCTCAGGTTTTTCATGTATAAAATGATAACTATATCTTCCTCTCTCACAGTCAACAACTAAGTTAAATAAGATGGTATGTGGAAAGAATAATTCTTTATGTAAACTTTATGTATTGATTCTGGATTACTAACCTCTTGCATTTGTTTTTAAAACTATTTGTCATATTTTTGCATTTTATGTAAATTATATTTTTTTCCTCATGGCATCATATAAAATTGG
Organism: Apodemus speciosus; assembly: GCA_002335545.1. Lineage (NCBI taxonomy): Eukaryota > Metazoa > Chordata > Mammalia > Rodentia > Muridae > Apodemus > Apodemus speciosus. Next base: position 37,585 of record BDUI01002272.1, on the reverse strand, counting down.
TAGAAGGGGTGTTGGTAAACTGAGTTCTAGTCAACATACTTTAATGAATACCTACCATGTGTCTGTTCTTGTTTTGGTGATCTAAAGATTGCTACAATTCTTACAAAGCTACCAGCTTACGAAAATATGCACAATTGTGGATAATTCTAGTTTGATATCTAACACATTGTAATAAAATACATATATATATATATATAATACACACACACACATATATGTAGAAAGAGAGAGATTGGTATATTTATGATGTTTCCTTGTACATTTTTCATTATTGGGCCATTTTTCTTTCTTTTTCTCTTTCTTTCTTTTTTCTTCCTTCCTTCATTTCTTCCTTCACCTTTCCCTTCCTTGCTTTTTGTATTTCTTCTTTCCTTTCTTTTCTTTTTCTACTGTTTTGCCCTGTGTGCATCACTTTTTTCAGTCCACTCTACTTGTAGGACTATCATGCTGTGCTGTAATGATTATTTTAAAGAGAAGCAGACTGGCTCAGTGAGCGGATGTAAAAACTATCTCTTGCTACAACAAATGTACCTCACAGGTAAACACTGACAGATTGAGTCAAAAGAAGGAGGAAAACTTATCAAGTCATTTACGAAGTTTAATTATCACTTTGTGATAATAATTATGAAAATTCTGGGAATCTAGAAATACCCATAAATGTAATAAACAGCATTTATGGGAAATCTATACCTAACTTTATACTAATTAGAGTAAATCTGTAAGTATTTTCTCCCCAAATCAGAAGCAGGATAAGGGTTCCCACTCTCTCGACTCTTATCTAATATAATATGTGGTTAAGCATGAGCAAAAGAAAAAAAACTGCAGAAATGCAACAGGTACAGACAGCACAGGAAGAATCTGAAATTACACCTATTTTCAAGAAAGAGGATGCTTTTCTTAAAATGACCTAAATAATCACTTGAAAACTCTTGGATTTGATAAACATTTTCAGCCGTGTACTGAGATATAAATACAAAAATCAGTAGCTTCTCCATTTTATCAGTAAAGCTAAAAATAATATTTAAGAGTAAGACTGACAATGGTGACAAAATGCTCTTACAGTTAAATAGTATGAAATTCACACAAAATTGCTAAAAAATAATTGTTTAAAAATTAGTTATCTGTGAGTCATCATGTGATTGCTGGGAACTGAACTCAAGACCTCTGGAAGAGCAGTCAGTGCTCTTAACCGCTGAGCCATCTCTCCAGCCTCTGGAGGTTCCTCAGAAAACTGGACATGATACTTCCGNCTAGAATACATAAAAATTGTAATTATTGATCACCAAAAAGGCCATTAACAAATGAGATAATAAACTAAATAGATACTTCTTTTAAGAAGAAATACAAACATCCAATAAACATTTGAAATAAATTCTACATATTAGCCATCGGGGAAAGGCAAATTAAAATTGCTTAGTTGTTCCATCCCATATCACTTGGAATAGTGATCATCAAAAGCAAAGCAAAAAAACAAAGGTCAGCAAATACTAGCAAAGCTGTGAGGACATCTTTTACTTTTCTGCTGAGGATACAAATTGCTGAAGCCAGCATAGAGGTTTCTCAGAAAGCAACCATAACTCTTTTTGTTTACATATGTGAAAGACTCTAAGATAACATGCCTCAGAAATATGTCTCCATTCAAATTTATTGCTGCTGTTTAATTCACAGTAGCTAGAAGATTAGAGCATCCTCAGTGTCCATCAACAGAAGCTAGATAAAGAAAATGTTATACAAATATAAGATTGAATTATATTTAGCTGTAAACATTTTTATTTTCCTAATATTTGCAGAAAATGTAATCAACTGGCAATCATTATGTCAAATTAAGCCAGGCTTTACAGAGAAACCCTGTCTCAAAAAACAAATAAACAAACAAACAAACAAAAAACAAAACAAAACAAAACAAAAGGCCAGGCTCGAATGAATTTCTCACATGCAGAACATACATTTAAATTTGTATAGCTGTTTATAAGCATAAACATATATATGAAGTGAAATTGGGTCTTGAAAGTTACAAGGTGGAGAATAATGGAGAAGGAAGACATCCCAAGAGATCAATGGGGAAAGGGGATACAAAATAGTTGCCAATAGAGTTAGCATAACAGAAAAGCAAAAAGTGGAGATTATTGTTCAGAAAGATGACCAGTATGGTGAGGGAGGATGAATGGAAAGAAATGAATTAGAACAAACTAAAATGACATGTATATATAAAATGTCATAAGAAAACTCATTAATTTAAATGCCAAAGTACAGTTAATCAAGTAAAATAATCTGGCAAGATAAGAAATTCATAGATGAGGAAGGGAGTAGTCTTACACTTTTCATAACAGCTAATTCTTAAAGTGGCCCCAAAAGACTAAACTAGTCCCTTCTAAGAGCAGTGTCCAGTGACATCATGATCTTACACTGGGCACTGCCTCTTAGGGGTTTTAAAACCTATGGACATCACCACACTGGGGACTAAATCTCTAGGACTTGAATTCTCAAGTAGCATACCTAATTTGTCAAGTATGTCACAGCAACAATGACCTAATTATTCCATTCTTTCCTGTCAAATTTAAGAAATTGTCTAGACCACTCTTAGGTAAAGAGAGATATAGCAGGGTTAATCCATTTCTCATCTTTTCTTAAAATTCTTAGAATTTTAGTAGAGTTATCAAGAACTTTGGAAGAAGGAAAAAGTCACAGCCACCCACACACTTTCTTAATGCTAGCTTAGCTCTTCTCAGTGAAGAAATTTCCCATTTCTATCTGTGAATGCAATTTTCTCTATTTTGGAGCCCTACCCAGTAATCTAAGGAATCTGACATTTTACATCCTGTAATAGGGTGAGGACATTAGTTTGATAACTTTTTGCCAGAAGGTCTTTTTGCTTTCAGGGCATATGGTAGCCATGGCTACATCTGTTCTGATTACCAAGGGTTTGGCTTTTCTCTGGGAAATCTTCCTAAAGACAAACAGTCTAAAACTACAACCATCCCCTCTCTTGTTACAAGAAGTATCCTACCCCCTCTACATTTGTGACGGGGACATAGTTTTTATCTGGTTAGTGCCATCGACCTCTCAATAAACATATTGTACCACTTATGGACATCTATTTCATTACATGAGGGCTCTGTGCTATAGCTTTTTAGTCTTCATATAGGATGAAACTAAAACATAAAAGAACAATGTCCCAAAACACTTGTAGTGGTACATGCTCATAATCTCAGTACTTCATAGATGGGTATATGATCAGCAGTTCAAGACAACCTTCTGATACATAGTGAATCCAATATCTATTAGGGCTATAAAACCTGCCTTGTGAAATTATAATGTCCTTTAAACTGGAAGGAAATTTGAAACTCAGTTCTCTTCCTCTCATAGAGAATCCATATATCACACAGGTTGACAGACATGTTGCTCCTACATCACTCAGTAGCTGTATGGTACATTTCAAAATTACTTCAGAGCCACTAAGAATCTCGAACCTTGTCTGAGGGTGCATAGTGATTTATACCTCATTGGATATTTGGATAAGCCCTCCTAGGAACTGCTTGAAAGTTTAGGGTGCTAATTATGCGTATAATCTCAAGGTCATTAGGCTAAGGATTAATTCTCTTTTATACCTAACAACCAATAATACCTAATATTTAACAACTGGTCCCTGAGACAGGAAGTATGGTATATTCTTTGCAGAAATTATTCTATTTTCTCTCTTAACTAACCTATGTAAGTATGCACTGCTTTTATTTTATTGTTGTGCATTTTCCACATAAACAAGCTATCTACTGGAAACTACAATATTAGTGGCTTTCTGGGAGAAATACATATCAATTCTGAGAACTTGACTCATTGTGTACGCATATGCTTCCCTAACCCAATGTCAGGTGTGCATTCTTTTTTTTTTTAATTGGGTATATTCTTTATTTACATTTCATTTCCCTTTTCCTGGTTTCCCCGCCCCCCCCCCATGTCCCATATGTCTTGTGTATTCTGCCCAGATTTTTGAAATGTAAGCACTGTATGCTTTAGTCATTTAAACCATACCTCTAGCGATTTCTAGTTTATTCATATCAGGTAGCTAGATATAATCTATTTTAGAATGTGTCATCTCAGTTTCCCATAAATGACATCTTTACTCTGCTCTTTTGTGGTAGGGACTGGGGTTTGGCCTATATCCAACTCTTTCTCTGTCAAAGATTCATAAAAGATTAAACATTTAAATGCCATAGATAATATCAAAGTGATGACGAATCAACTGGGGAAAGAGTTGTGGAAGATCAGAAGGACCCTGCTTTCTAAGGAGTAGCTGACACTGATCTGTGCTGTAATATGTGCCTAATAGTTATTTTTAGTCATCCGAAATCATGGACTTTCACAACATTTTTTTCTGATTTTCTTATATAACATAAATTAAATTATATGTAGGATAAATGAATATCAATGGGCTGGATTCAAATTCTCAGCCACTAGTTTGTGACCTCTCTTTTCAAGAAGTGTGGATACTAGGATTCAGTTTTGTTAAGCTATTTTTTCCTATAACTTCTTTATCTACATATAGGAATTTGGGTTATGTGGCTTTATGACTTTGAGTTGCCTGTGCTTTTGACTAAAATAAAGATGTTGCTTACCAGACAAGATTTTGAGGGACTTCATTTCACACTAGCTCATTTTCGAGCTGTGCTCACCTCTCTGAAAAGAAATTTGAATGGTACCTGCTTTACGATTTTCAACAGATACTCCAAGTAGCAAGTTTACCTTACTCAGAAGCCAAACCTGATGGCCAGCCTCAAGTTTGTCAAGAGAATTAAATGTAAAGCAAAGGTCCTTAAAGGTTCTAAGATTCTAACTGTATTCCTGACATCAAGGCAGCCTGGTGGGCTGTAGGGCATCCATCACTGACATGTGTCTTCCTCTGTTGGATCAGGCTGTCCACCAGATACTAATGTCCACCTTTTATCAAAGGGGCTAATTCAAAGGCAGTGTTTGCAAGAGTGTCTGCTTTAAGGGTTGTGTTAAGGATTAGATGATGCTGACCAAATCTCCATGATAGTGTGTGACTCATGGCAGGTAATCATTAAAAAATACAAGAGCTGATCTTGATCTTGCTGGAGATGGTGAGGAAATACAGCAGAGCATGACGAGTTATTTTGTCATGAGTAAAAATACAGTGTTTCTGACAAAGTGTGGCTCAACTGAAGAAATAAACAGTCTCAATCTTCCTCAACCTGGGCCTAGCTTGTCACCTCTATTCCTTCATCACAGTAAATATGAGAGTGCAAGGCCCCGGTCACAATATCAACATGTGATGGACGTTTGTTTTGCTAATTCTAACAGGTAGAAGGACCACTAGTGTGAGCATTCTATCTGGACTCTACCCCCACAGTTGCCAGGTATGCTCCTCCCCATAGGTACCTGGCAACAGCCAGGTAGGCCTGGGCCACTGTAAGAGGACCTGCTTGCCCCCTTCTCTCTCTCTTGCTCTCCCTCTTGACACTTGGCTCCCCCTCTCTCCCCATTCCCTTCTCCCCTCTCTCCAAGTGGTCATGGCCAGCCTCTACTTCTCTACTCTCTCCCTCTCTCTGCCTTTATCTGTCTCTACTACTCTCCTAACTCC
>BDUI01002272.1:14927-25191 GCA_002335545.1 Apodemus speciosus | reverse complement strand
ATACATTTATTCTTTTTCTGTATGTTGTGAATCAGTATCTAAAGATATAATGATGTATAAGGTATTTTATTGGTGCTATAAACCAAAAACATGAGATAACAACTTTACAGTACAAAGGTTTATTCTGAGTCATTCCTTCAGATGTCTTTGTCTGTAGTTTCTTGGTTCTGTGGTTCTGTGGTTCTGAGGCCCTTTGTAAGGTAATAAATGCATCATAGTGGTCAGAGCATGTTTGATAAAAGTCACCTTGTAACAGTCAGGGAGCAGAAAAAGAGCATATAAGAAGACAGAGAAAAATATGGCATCTAGAAACATGCCCCAGTTACTCTTTCTTGCAGGTAAATGTCCTACCTAAGATCTCCACAACCTTCTAAAGTAGTTCTAGCACAATAGGATCATGTGTTCAAGACATGAATCTGTGACAGATATTTCACATTCAGACCATGTATCTATCAGCTTGTAACATAGATGGTTTAAAGGTCATTAAAAGGTTTGACTGACAAATATGGATAGACATTTGAGAATTATTGTACAGCGGGATCAATGATTTGTTCTTTTGCTTTAGGGAGGGGGCAGCATTTGATGTAAATAAATGAATAATATAAAAATAATAAATAAATGAGTTCAATATATATAGAATATATCTGTGCTGGAGAAATTAACATTATAAAATGAAGTTGATATTCTAAAGTTCAAATAACCACTAAATAAACTACAGTTTGGAAAAATATTTGTGCCACTTCTCTGTATAAGTTGCTTGTTGTAAAGATTGCAGTTTAGTGTGATTATAGAAATTGTGATGAAACATAAAGTGTTGATCTACCAATAAACTCAAAACTTACAACAGGCATCTTTTAAATAGGGCATGCTTATATTCTACATAGCAGACCCTCTAGTATACTGCCTTTTATAACAAGAATCAGAGGACTGGTTACATTGTGGTAAGATTCAGAGTTTATATGGGATATGCTTTTTCTTTTGTAGGGTAGACGAAGGGTGACATTGAAAGGAGATATGCAAAAAGATATCCAGTAAGAGACTCAACTACTGATGTAGGTTTTATTTTTATGAAAAGGATGCTTAAGAAAAATGAGAATTTGGCTACCATCTTTCTTAAAACTATATCTACGTATCCACTGGAAACTTTTTGTATACTCTTAAAGTTAGTTGCATTCCAATCTGGAAATTTTATTTTAGAAAGTATGTATGTCTTAAAGTCATAAAATTTAGAAATCAAGATTAGTCAATTCAGGGGCTGAGGAATTAAGGCCAAAGTAAACTATATTTAAACAATTGTTTTCAACAGTGTTCAGTTCTATGTAGGAAACAGACCATGGAACATGCCGATCTCAGAGTAATGCATTGGACTCAATATTGGTTGCGCTCCTTTCTCCCATTGCACATCTTGAAACCCACATTTCTAAGTCTGTGCTTACACTTTTTAAGAGGAATAATGAGGGAGGAGTAAGTGAGAGATCGAATCCTTTTCAAAGGTTGTAAATACTGGTCAATGACTTTGGAAATAGAGCTACACAAAATAATCCTGGGGCTAGGGGCCTTACAGCCTACACACACAGTAAGCTGAAGATGCATGTGTACAGCAGGGCAGGACTTGTTCTTCCTAGATTCCAGGGCTAATGGTGCCTCTCCCTCCTATGCAAAAAATCAAACTGACAGGTGGCAGCTTGCTTTTCAAAGTGCTTTTCAAAATATTTGCATACGAATTATGCAGAGGGAAAAAAATCTTGCTCCTTACCCTAGTAATAATGGATTCTTGTTCAACTGGGATTAATAATCATCATATTTGCCTGCAGGAAATTATAAATATTTATAAGCAAATACCCTCTTGAGATTTAAATATCACACAGAGGATTTAGTGGTTGGTGCTGCAAAGGAAATACACAATGGGACATGGTGCAGAAACCTAAGGTTAAAGTCCTAGGCCAACTGCTCTGTTTATCCCACAGCATGCAAATAAGAAGGTTTAATCTCTGGTAAACTATTAAAGTCCTATTGTATCTGGGGCCTCAGGGTATACTTTTGACACGTTTCTCTAACAGTATACTTTTGTTTTGGGTGGCCTTATCCAGTCTCATATTTACCTCCTATCTCTCTCTAAACGACATTCATACAACTGACTGCCTTTTTGACATGCTCACTTGGATATTTAGTATACACATCTCAAACTCACTAAGTTCAAAACAGAACCATCAAGATATTCACAATATGCTTCATCCTAATGCCTAGATTCTCTGTACTTCCAACTGATCAGGCTCTTAACCCACCGTTTCAATCAGTAACTGCTACAAATTCCCATCCATTTTTTTCAGTTCTTCTTAGTCTGGAATTAAAAATAGTCACATTGTATGATGAAGATACACACGTACAGATGCACACACAGAGCTAAGTGTCATTAACCAAGGTCTCTCCAATCATCATAGGTATTTTGAAAATATACAAAATATACCATGTGCTTATATATAAGTAGCATATTAATCACTTCAATAGTTCTGAAAACAGGTTTAGATTGCATGGACTATGAATGCCCATATTAGTAGTTTTGATTAATCCAACTGTCCTAAAAATGATAATCATTTAGGTCATTAAATGTATCCCTTTATTGTTAAAATGTAAACAAGTACAAGGCCTCAACCCCACACAATTACTAGAAGCAACTGAGAAAGGCTGGCAGCAGGAGATGGAGCCATCCACAGGGAAGAGTACACCAATAGGTTGTCCAATGGCCAAATGATCAGCCCTAAAAACATGCTTACAAGTAACGTATGTGCTCAAAGGGTTATATGCATATACACATATAACAATTGATGAAAATAGAGTCTTGAATTAGAAGAAGAATAGGGAGTGTGTGGGAGGGTTTCTAGGGAAGAAAGGGAGGGAAAAATGTTGTAAAGATACTACAATCTAAAAAAAAAATCCCCAAAATCTAAATAAGCTTGTAGACACATAAGCTTTGAAGAGACCTTGATATTATTTAGTCTAAGGTCTTAGATGACCTAGTCCAGCATTTTGCAGTCATTGACATTTCAGTCCAAGTAAAGCTTTATCAAGGGGAAAGGTTTATCTTGTATGCCACAGAGATTAGCAGCATGTGAACCTATTCCCAATGGGATGCCATTAAGCCCAGCTCTTCTGCAGATGAAAACCAAAATCACTCCAAATATTGCCAAAAGAACTCTAGGTCAGGGTCTGGAGGGGGGAATTCTCTGTAATGAGAGCCAATGATCTAGCCTAAATTCCTTATTTCATGAATGAGGGAAATAAATTTGATTTTCAAGCTATTTTATAGCTAAATAGTGACTCCAAAAGAAAACAAAATCCTCATCATCTATGTCATTTCCCACACTAGAAAACTGAGCATTCCTTTGGTTTCTTCACGTATTTTACACAAAAGGTAAAATGTTCTACATATACCACATTCAAAATCTTCTTAAAATCCATCTTCTCTTCTACAACATAAGCGCTAACAGGATGCTGTCACTTTCTTTCCTGTGGATCAGAAGAAGAGCTAATTAAGCATATTCTCTGAGTCTGGTCTTGCTCTTTCCAATCTGCTCTCCCCACAGTGACTCGAGTCCATGTTTAAACTCTTTAAAATTGGTTCATTTTACTCTGCACTTAGCATTCATCATTGGCATCCTGCTCTGCAATATCTCTCATCTCTCTTGGTTTCTCCAATGAGAATGTGAGCCCCGGATGAGAAAAACTGTGTCTTCAGTGGTAAGTGTATAGGACATTGCTTTCTCATATTGGACAACAGAAGCAAATGAAAGAAATTTGGTGGATTGGGTCTTAATGTAGTTGCTACTACAATATGCTTCATATTAAAAACACACACAGGAAAAACGTGTTATAAGTCTATACTTCCTTGAGTAAAAGATACTTAATATAGCTTAAGAGATTTTTCCTGATGACTTACTGTCACTGTTAAACACAATATGATGTTTTCATGTAATTATGATTTAGCAAGCAGAAGGGGAGGTGTTATTTTACTTAGCATTCGAAAGTCCCAAAAACTGATTATTTTTCTGGGTCTTTTTATTATCAGTTTCCACTCATGTGTCATTTCTTAGAACTCTCTTTGTGATTGATGCTAATCACCTAGGAACAGGAATAGGGGAGCCCCAGGCTCTGTTCCCTTTCTATTTTGCTGTTTTGAACTTGCTGTATACAGAGAACGAAAGAGACCAATTATGCCAGAAGTATATACAGAAAAATGAAACTAAATTTTCATAGGCTGGGAATGGAGGAGATGTCTTCTTGTGCAATGAATGTAAGTGTTAGTGCATACAGCACCTAGGCATATAGCAACTATTTGGACCATTAGTAGTGATTTGTATATCTTTTCTGCTTCTTGGCTGCACTTCTGAAGGAAGTAGCTGATGGAAAGGAAACTACCTGACCCATTTCATTACATCACAGATGTGCCCTAGGGTCACAATATACCTCCCAGAATTCTGTTGGACTATGGATGAAAGCTGTCACAGACTAGGCCTCCACACTTTACCGATAACACTTTAGGATACTACAATGCTTTCAAAGAAAGAAAGAATATATCGGGTATTATTTGCAAATACTTCTAACACAAATTATATGAAGTTTGCGCAACTAGGTAGAATTTAGCTATAAACAAAAAAATCGGGCCTGACTTTAAAAGAGGCATTTGACAGACCGGGGTCCATGAGAAATATGTGTCACACATATTTGGAAGGCAGCCTAGCCTATTAGTGAAATAAGCCATTGGATCTAATAAATAAACATATCCTTATCTTGAAGACTAGAACAGTCGTCTTGGCTAAGAATCTAAATCTCCTGAGTATACACTCTGCTACAAACTTCAGCATTATCCCATATCTTTCCATGAGGCATGAAGGAAGCTCTGATACTTCCAGAGGTCAGCATCATGCATAGCCCATTGCATATACCTGAGTGTATGATCTATGTAATTTATGTCAGGCTTATATATGAGGAATGTGGTGATACTAATACTGTTTATAGTAATTATCACATTATTTTTCTGAATGTATTTCTTTTTCAGAGTATTTTAAGATCATTTATTTGTAATTATACAAGAAAATGCTAAGATACAATGAAAATAAGTGACTAGTTCAAGGTATCATAGCCATGGCAGAGAAGACCTGATCTGAAACTCCAGTCTGTCGGTGCCTATTTGTTTGTTTCACATACAATTGCACTACCTCAGAGATCATAATAGATAATAGATCTATTTCCTCATAAGAGATCATAATGAATTGCTATTATTTAAAGGAAGAATGTGAGGAGTCTCAGATTTTTTTAAATAGTTAAAAATACCCGTATTCTATTATAAGCCATAATTTGAAGTCAATACGAAATTCCACAGAAGAATCAGAAGTGAGGAAAAATAGTAGAATCCAGCATGTGCCCCATACCAAAGGGGACAGATTCTTCAAAGTTAACGAGAAGAACTTCCCCAGTACTATTAACTCTCAGAAGGGCCAGCTTGGGTTCAGTTGGCTGGCTAATGCCATCTAGAAATACTAGAACATTATCAAATCAGGTAGACAAAATTAGAGCACTTGCCTTTGTAGTTGTAGTTTTAACATTCCAAGTAGCCTTACACTGAGGCATGTGTGGAATAAACAATACAAAATTATGAAGGACAGAATATGGAAGCCAGAAATCAGAAGTCAGAGGGATATTAAAGGACCAATTAATTGTCCTATTTCCAGGTTAAACATCTTTGGTATTGACATAAAGCCCCCTTGGTAGCTTCTTTCCACTTTGAATCACTTGACTTTCCTAGAAAATGTATGGATATCTTATAGTTAAATGATTTGTCCAAAGATATATCCATTGGTGGTCTGTAAGTCTTAATATATGGCATAGATTTGCATAAAACAGTCTCTAGTAGGAAGAATTACACCTGTAGAAATGCATTTAATATCTCTCAAACTGATCTGTGACAGCTGTATGACAGTAACTATCTGACCTCCTACAGCCTTTAAAATTAAGTATACATGCATTAGCATGATGCTTTGAGAACTTAGTCTCTGGATATTTTTCGAACCCAATCTCATCTTCCCCCCTTTGGAATTGTTTCCCAAGTAGACTTATTTCCTTTCAGTTTCTTGTGTCAATCTCTCTCTTGATTTGTATTTCTATATTTGCTGTTTCTCTTGCCTGTGTCTGGTTCTTTCATGCACAATGTCCCCCTTAGCATATACCTACTGATGCTTCTGGCATTAACTTGGAAATAAACTCCTCTGTCATGGTTCCATTTCCCCTATTGAAGACTGGAGTAGGCAGGAGCACTTCTGCACTCTTTTCTTCCCCCACATTTTTCATTAACTTATTCGCTTTGCATCCTGATCTATCATAGCCCCTGCTCCCGCATAGCCTCTCAATCCCACCCATACAAATCCCCCCATTACCCACTTCTCCTTCTCTTCAGAGAAGTGGAAGACTCCCTTGTGTACCACCCTGCTCTGGGATATCTAGTACCAGCAGGAGAGGAAACATCATCTCCTACTGACGCCCAACCAGGCATTCCAGTCAGGGGAAGGAGATCCAATGGCAGAGAAGAGAGTCAGAGATACTCCAATTGTAAGAGAACCTGCAGGAAGACCAAGCTTCACCTCTGCTATGAATAGGTTGCCTAGATCCAGTCCCTGCAAGCTCTTTGGTTGACGGCTGAGTCTCTGAAAGTCACCAAGTGTCCAGGACTCTGTAGGTCTTCTTTTGGTCTCCTTGATCACTCTGGTTTGCTCAATTATATCCCCCATTCCTCTATAAGATTTCCTGAGCACTGCCTGATGTTTGTCTATGTGGGTCTCTGCATTAGTTTCCATTTGTTGCTGGATGAAGCCTAAGGAACAGTTCTCCACCGCTAGGAATGAAAACTTGTATAACCACTTTCTAAACCAATTTGGCAGTTTTTCAGAAAATTGGTAATCGTTCTACCCCAAGACCCACGTACACTACCCCTGGGCATGCACCCCAAAGATGATCCAGAATACCATAAGGACACTTGCTCAACTACGTTCATAGCATCTTTATTCAAAACAGCCAGAAACTGGAAACAACCTAGGTATCCCTCAACCAAAGAATCGATAAAGAAAATGTAATACAATTATACTATGAAGTGTTACTTATCCATTAAAAATCATTGTGAAATTTGCAAACAAATGTGTGGAACTAAAAAATATCATCCCGAGAGAGGTAATCCAGACCCAGAAAGACAAGCATTGTATATGCTCACATGTAAGTGGACATTAGTCATGAAGTTCAAGATAACCATGCTATAATATATAGACCCAAAGAAATTAGTAATAAGGGGGGCCCAAGGGATGATGCTTGAATCTCACTCAAAACGGGAAACAAGTAGTCATTGATGGTGGATGGAGGGAGGCAACTGGGTGGGAGAAGGGGTAAGGAGGGATGCTGGGAGTGAGAAGTATTCTAACAGAATGGAAGTTTCACCATTATTCTATTATGCTGGCTAAAATTAAAAGTAACTATTACCAGATTAGTGAGTTCTACAAGGGGCTTGACACTTTTATATAAAGCTGACTAATGCAATATGCTGTTACATGCAGAAAATATTTACTAAATTCAATTAATATCAACACTGCTTTGACTTCAGAAAATGTTCTGGATCATAAAGTACCTATAGCAATGTGTTTAAGCTTCTGCAATGAAAAAAATTTTGACTTCAGAAAATGTTCTGGATCATAAAGTACCTATAGCAATGTGTTTAAGCTTCTGCAATGAAAAAAATCCGGGCGCTATTTAGCCTCATTGATTCTTTTTCCCATTTCATTCTTTATGTTTCAATTTTCAATGCCAGTTTTTCCTCCAACCTATAGGTTTATAGTTGTTCAGAGAAGTCTCTTGTAGTTATATTGCTCTTTCCAGGAATACTACACACTTTGGGGTCAATTTCATAGCCTGTGCAGTTATGATATAACTACCACATCGAGAAAAGGTCTACTAAGACAGGAAGATGGCTCAGTGTGTAAAAATTCATGCAATATAACCTTGACAACCTGCAATCAATCGTCAAAACTCATAGTAGAGGGAGAGAATAAACATAATATTATCCTCTGGCCTGCACAAAAGAGTGATGACATGTGGGGACCTGTACTCACACACAAATATCTCACACATGTGCATATATGTACAGACCCATATGCATACATAATAAAAATAATTTTCCCTAAGATCCATCTGTGTTCCTTAACTATTAGTAAAATAACCTAGATGGAGGAAGTTTCAAGCTACTGTATTGTACAGAAATTCTGATCAATGAAGAAATTATTTTGGAGCATATAATTTCCAGTAATGGTCAAATATAATCAATCCCAGTCATTTGAGTGCCCTAAAGCCAGAGTAATAAATCTGAGATATCAAAATTTCATTTAGATTTTGTGTTTAGGAATGTATACTAGTAAAGCCTGGGAGGGGTGGCTGAGGTAGGTACTTCCCAAAGCATATGACAACACCAAGAACAGCTTCTATGAGGAAAACCATACAAGAGAACATTCAAGACAGTCACACTGATGTCCTTATGAGGAATATGGAAGCCCTGCTCACATTAATTTTGCTGGTATTGACTAAAGTATATTTCTACCGCACATGTCCTTTCTCTTTCATTAGATTCAACAAGTATTGAAAAAAACCTTCCTATGATATTCATAGTGCTAATAATACTTGGGTTGCTATAAATGTCTATAAACAACAATTATGCTTCTATAGTAATTAAAACAACCTTATCAGAAATGATGTACTTCCCTTCATCCTTACTTACCTCCTGAAAAATTGTTTCCCTTCAGTGCCTCTGGCCCCTTTCTGGTTTTACATGTCACTATGGTCAGTTAGTGAAGTTCCTGTTTATGGGTCAGTCCTCAAGCTGCAGAACAGTTTGTGTTTAATATGGAATAGTGCGTCATGTTTATGTCAATGGTGCTGAAGGTTAATGGTGCTTCAGATAATGAGCTTTGTATTAGAAAATATAGCAGCAAACACAGGAACATCTTAAATTAGAGGGCATTGTGCAAAATTTGGTTGAGCAGAGAACAAGTATTTATTTTTGCAGAAAAGCTATGACTTAACTTCTATCCCTTGTTTCTATCTTCCCAATGGTTATCACACATATGCAAAAATTAGAAGATTTCTGAAGATGGACCTTTCTTTAGCATGGTAGTAGTAAAACACCCTTAAAACTGTGGTCAGCTAGCAAACTTCTACAAATGGATCTCAGAGATTATATAACAAATTAATGGAAGTTTATCATATAGTTGAACCTAAAATTTTCTGGTGCTGTTCTGTCTTATCTTTAATTTAAAAGTTGCAGGCTTCTCAGAATTAATTTCAATGATGACAGCACTTTCCCTTAGAGTCAGACACTCTAAGATTAAACAAGGAAAAGTATTGATGATGTATCTCTGGGTTTTTCAGCAAAATAGGAAAGGTCAGAGAACCTTGGTGAGCTGCTCTACTGCCAAGTCATGTTCTTTACATCACCCACCAGAGTGTTTGCTGCTGAAGTGTCAGCTTCCTTCTCTTTGTTATTAGCTTCTAAATGTTTCATACCAAAGGATGAGTTAGACATAGATATGATGCTTCTGTAAAATTTAAACTTCTACCTGATGCCTAATAAGATTATTTTGTTTATTCTTTAGGAAAAGGTTAATGCAAAGAAGGTATTAAGGCTTGAAATGAAAGAAGAGTTACAGAGAATAAGTTGTGTTTTTACTGTGAACACGTGGAGAAAGATAGAGTTAAGTATTTGGATTGCTATTTCTGCATAATGGAGACAAAAGCACTAACATTTAATAGTAGGACTAACAGTCTTCACTTTCTTAAGACTGTTCTTAGGTCAGACATTCAGTTTGAAAATCTGTCCAATTGCCAGGAAATTTTGTATACTTGTTTCACCCAATATATATGAGTAAGTAACCAAATCTCCTAGGGAAAAGATCATAAAAGAAATTAATTTCTGGGTGTCCTTAACTAGTATATTATGTGAATCAACTACAACATGGAAGCTTTACACTGACTAGAGCCATGTTTCTGTTTTGATGCCCTATTATGAGCACAGGAGAGAGTTTGCTGTTTGATTGCTGATTAAATAAATAAACACAAAAGTCTATGTATTATATTGCACAGGGAAATAAAAAACTACTAGCTGAAATATTCTATTTGTTGTTAAAGGATTATGCATATGTAACTTCCTGGACAGACATCTATATAAAAGTGATCTAAA
>BDUI01002271.1:74115-88761 GCA_002335545.1 Apodemus speciosus | reverse complement strand
CCCCACCAACAACAGCCACTTCTAAACTGATGGTTCTGACAGCATTCCTCACTGTTCATTTTGCTTCTGTGACACCAACTACCCCACCTTCCCATCCAGGCGCCTGGAGGGTCTGTGCCGTCTTCTTCCCGCAGCCTTCCAGTCCAATGCTGTTCACTGCTTGTGTGTCGACAGCTCACGAATCTGTCTGTAGCCAGAATCTTCCCTTTGGGACAGCACCAGCACCATGACCGGACTCATTCAGACGAAACTCGCCGGCCTCCCTCCACGGCAGCCCTCCCGCTGCACAGAGAAGACCACGGAGTTTGCACAGGCAACTGAGCTGGTCTTGAGAGCTTCAACCTTCGTGCTTTCCCCGTTACTGAATCAGTTACTGAATGTCCCTCAGCTGTGCCAGGTAGACCCTGGGACGAAACAGGAAACAGGGTCAAACTGTCCTTGCCCTCCTGGAGCTGGGGTCCTGGGTACTGACTGACTCTGGCCAATCCTGYGAAGGCTTTGAGTTAGTTGTGTTTTGGGACATCCTCCTTCTTACCAACTCTATTGCTGCTTTCCACTTCAGGTCTCCATGGTCGGGTGCCTCGTTACCTCAATAGCTTCTCCATCAACTTGGTCACAAGTCTACTTGAGACCAGTTTGATCACACCCTCTCTGCTTGAGGTACCCCAGCAGCCCCTCCCTCCCCTATGGCTCAACAGAAGGGCTGGGCCAAGGCCTATTGAAACTCTGGGGAGGAAGCTGCTTCTGTGTCCTTCAAACTTRGTCTTCGCATACACATTCATCATGATGAATCAATGAACACTCATTCTGTTTTCAAAACTGGAATATCCATTTAGATCACACATGTGAAAGCATCCTTATATTAACTACTTTTACACATCTTTCCATACATGCACTCCTCATGAGATGACACTTTGCTCTAYGTGACATCATGAAGCCTCTTTTAATTTTTGTTTTGTGGATATTCTTTCTGTCTTATTAAGTAGTCTAACATGTCATTTGAATGACACAATAGTTATCTCGAAGTGTGATTTTTTTCCAAAGTCACATATRCACAGGTTAAAAATCAAATATTATCAAAGGGACATATAATAAAAAAAAAAAAAAAACAGTAGAATGTTGTCCCCACTTCTCACCTGGTTCCCAGAAGGACCTGCTTAAGAACATTTTAAATACCATTTCTTCTACTTTATCTTCATGTTCCCAAATAGCATGTGCATATTGGTTCTTAAGATTAATTTATACTTTGTTAACTTCACAGTATGATACTCTTGATCATTCAACAAATACATACTGTTCCCCTACCATGTGCCAGACACTGTTCCAGGAATTACAGATCTAGCAATGAGCAAGACAGACACGGTCATTCGATTCATGAAACTTGAACTCTAGAAGACACTGCAACAGGAAAGCGAACCACTGAATATATGGGGAGGGCAATGATTTAAAAAAAAAAAAACTGACTTTCAATAGAGTAGCATCTGAGCTGGAGAGATGGCTCATCGGTAAAGAGAGCCAACTGCTCTTTCGGAGGTTGTGAGTTCAAATCCCAGCAACCACATGATGGCTCACAACCATCCATAATGAGATCTGATGCCCTTTCCTGGGGTATCTGAAGATAGCTATAGCGAGCGAGTGGGGCCAGAGTGAGAAGAAAAAGTGTCTGTAGACAGCCACAGTGTACTTATTTATAATAAATAAATATTTTTTAAAAATTATAAAATTAAAGCCRGGTGTAGTGGCGCACGCCTGTAATCCCAGCACTTGGGAGGCAGAGGCAGGCRGATTTCTGAGTTCGAGGCCAGCCTGGTCTACAGAGTGAGTTCCAGGACAGCCAGGGCTACACAGAGAAACCCTGTCTTGAAAAACCAAAATTAAAAAAAATCAATAGAGTAGCACCGAAATGGTCTTCTGAGGTTCTGAGGTGATGTGAGCTGAGCCCCACCTACTGACAAAGGCCTGCACTGTGAACCCCTTGGGAGGAAGGGAGCGCTGTGCACTGGGGTAAGACMTGGATCTGGGTAACAAARACCTTACAAGAATGGATTAGCAAATGAMCTTTGGGTTGTACTTCTTACAGAAGCCTCAGACAGCCTRTCYAGGCCCCAGCTCCTTCTACCTTCTTACGCCTAAGCTCCAGGTCTGGAAAAGCCCGGACACCTTAGCATGAAGTTCCAAACAGTAAGGAGAACAGGGAGGGAGCAGGTCATGCTTTTTCTGTATGGAAGCCAACTCAGAAATGTCTCAACTCTTCTGCTCATGTCTTTCTGGCCAGACCTTAGTCACACTGACGCACTAAGCTCTAAGAGAAAATTGAAATGCAGTTTCTATTCTGGGAACTGAGCTAAAATTCTCTTCCTGTGAAGAGAGGATAGATGTCAGGGGCCAATTCATTTTCTATCAAAATAACATTTATGTAGAAGAAAGATTAACGATAAAATCTTTGACGAAGTTTAAAACAACTGTTTAAAYAAGAAAAATAATTTGGGCTTGTGGATAGCTGCAGCACTTGGGAGGAGACTAGAACTCAAGGTCAACCTCAGCCAGTGAGTTCAAGGTCAGCCTGGGTTACTGAGACCCTACACTCACAGGGGTGCCAGAGAGAGATGAGGAGGAGGCACACACACCGGTATCAGAGAGAGCAAGCCCATGGGCACCACCAAAGGGAATAAAGGAAGCCGCGGGGATATGAGCAGGGCATATTTTTGTATGTGTACTTGTGCGCACATTCCTGTACTCGTGCAGAGGCACACTGGTGCCACCGAGMRCATGCAGGGATCAGAGGGAAGCCTCAGGAGTCTGTTCTCCMTTTCCATTTKGAGACAGGTGGGGTCTCATCCCCAGTGCAGATACCAAGCTCGCTGGCCCCTGAACTTGTGGAGAGTCTCCTGCCTCTGTCACCCTGTAGGAGTGCTAGAATTATGGACGTGTGTTATAGCTTCTGGTTTCATGTGAGCTCTGGAGAGCTGAACTCGGGTCCTCACGTTTATCTCCCCAGTGCAGGGGACCTTACATTTATTTCAGTTGCAACTGGAAGCTATGAAAGAGCTTTCAACAGGGAAATGGGACCTCTTTTCCCTATCTACCTCTTTCTCTGTTCCTTATTAATATTAGTAACCAATTCTTTTTTGAAGATTTATTTATTATATATAAGTACATTGTAGCTGTCTTCAGACACACCAGAAGAGGACATCAGATATCATTACAGATGGTTGTGAGCCACCTTGTGGTTGCTGGGATTTGAACTCAGGACCTCTGGAAGAGCAGTCAGTGCTCTTAACCACTAAGCCATCTCTCTAGCCTTAGTAACCAAATCTTATTTTACACAATTAAACTCACTGCTGTTTACAGCCTCTAAGTCTGTAGATATTGTTCATTATAGGACCAAATGCTGTGTGATGGTTGTCTCACATAAATGTCTGATTTTCACTTATGTAATTATACATACAAACACATGGCTACTGTTCATTCCAGATTCCCCATCATGCCATCCCATCAAACCAG
Source organism: Apodemus speciosus (assembly GCA_002335545.1). Classification (NCBI taxonomy): domain Eukaryota; kingdom Metazoa; phylum Chordata; class Mammalia; order Rodentia; family Muridae; genus Apodemus; species Apodemus speciosus. The sequence continues at coordinate 85,257 of BDUI01002271.1, read as the reverse complement.
ATATTCCAACCAGTTTGCCATCTTTTTTTAATTTTTTTTTGCCTTTCAAAATTTGGTTGGAGTTCTTACCCACTGATTATGATTATTAATCATCTGATCCTTGTGAACCTGTTTACCTTTTTTTTTTATAACTTTACTATCATGCTAATGAATCTTAGGATGGAAAGGAGAAAAATTAATACAATCTCTGCAACATTGTAACAAATTCCATTAGCACCTTTGCTAAAGAATCTTGGAAAGCAAGTAACCTTGACCTTGTAATATATATTGAAAATGTACCTCTTGTTTGACATTTTTGAATAAAGAGCAGAAAAGATGAAAATTACTTTCAATATATCTTTGTCAAGTTTCATTTTTCAAAAAATGTGACTCCCCAGCAGAAGGAGAGCATGAGGTGGCTTTGGTTTAATAAGACTCCGCTGTCTACTCTTGGCTCTGGCAGCACCTCTTCCTACAGCATTCTTCTCTCCTGGGGTGCGGCAGGGTTTTCTGGTTACATCTTGGTTTATCCTAGTGGCCCTCTAAAGACTGGCTTCTGTCTTCCTGTATCTTCTCATATTGCTTGAATTACCTTAGTGGATGGTTAACTATTTCCAAGATATATGGGTGCCGACTACCTTTTCCTTGAAAGGATTTCTTCCCATTTGCCCCTGGTTTTCTTTTTCAGAGACAATTGTCACTCTTCACTTTCTTCTCCCTTGTGAGTGTACTCGTTTACAAACCACCCCAGAAGCTGCCTTGTTCCCAAGGCTCACCCTACAGAATCTGACCTCTGTCAGCAGTGTCTTCATGTAACCAGCATGCTGCAAACATTTCCTAAATGAACACACCAATCCACAAAGTGAATTCTTACACTAGATGTTACATTTTTTCAGCTTCTGCTATTATATACCGAAGAGTTTAAAAGGCTGAGTGTTGTTGTTCAGGGCATCCCCAGCCGAGGAGCAGATCTGTGATTGGAGAGTATTTAATGTCTCCCAGTTGTTTACATGACGTAGCAAAGACAGTGTATCCAAGTCCACTCATTCCCTCTAGCCAGAGCGGGATTTCAAATGCTGACCACAGAACTGCACTGAACTGCTCATGACTCCGGACTTTTCTGACCTGCTCTTTGTCAAAAAAAACTTGTCAGAAATTTTAATACGTATGAATAAATTTCACGATCTGGACTGAGAATAGAATTCCTATGTAAACAGTTTCAGAGTTGTCTCTTAGAACAAGAAGCGTTTTCTTGGCTGATTATTCTTAAGACGCGAGAATCACTGGGTTGTTTAAAACATGGGACTTTTATTATCTATGTTTGAAAAACTTGATCTTAGCCAGGGATATGATTTAGGGCTAAAGGGGAACTAACTATGCTATTTGTTTAATTATAAAACTATTGAATTATATGGCTTCCAGATACTATCCTTGATAGCATGCTATAGTTTGAAGGTATAAAAACTGGACATTTCCTTTTTATGTATTTACATTAACATCATAGGCCATTTCTTTAAAGTTTGGTTGGTCTTACCACTGTGATTTTTCAAGCCCTCTAAGCTCAACTCCCTGATTCCAAGTAGTAATTATGAGGTTCACTCTGCATCCTGTCTGCAACCTGGGGCAGCAGCCTTCTTACCTGTACCTCCTTCAGCCCCTTCAGGTCCCTGGAGCATCACTGCACACCACGTTGTCCTATCAGGACAGAAGAGAGAGCTCGGCAGTTAGGAGCACTTGCTGCTTCATCAGAGGACCTAGGTTTCGTCCTCAGCACCCACGAGGCAGCTCGCAACTCTCCACAGCTAGAGTTCCCAGAAGCTCTCCTGACTCTGCAGACAGCACACTGCCGCAGTGTATACATATATATGCTGGCAAATGCTCATAAACATAAAAACAAATGTTGTTAAAATAAATAAAATTTACCCTATTCTTAATTTAAATTATTCGTATTGGACCAAAATTGTAGGTTTTTCATCATTAGACATAGTTTTTCTAACAAATCAAGACTAAAGTCTAAAACTAACTACTCTGCTTAGAGTTTACAGCGTATCCACTTAACTGGGCTTTCTGCTTACTGATTTCTTCCAAGATAGAGTTACAGAAAAAGAACACTCAATTTTAACCATCAGAGTACAGACAATAACTACACATAGATGCTACTTCACGCCCACCGAGATGGCTGTGATCACACATAGCGAGTACGGCTGAGATGTGAACAAAATGGGGACCCTCATAGGCTGTCGGTGGAAGTGCAAAGCGTCGCATTAGGGAAAAGCTCTCGGCTGTTTCTCAACGTTTAAACACAGCTACCATATCCCCTGTGACTTTACTGGCACATACCCATGCAAGAGAAATGAACATACATGCTCACACAAAAACTTACACAAAGACGTTCCTAACACCACATGTGCTAGTGAAGGAATAGAAACGACTCGGAAGTGATGGATGAACAACGTGTGCTATTTTCAAATAACGAAATTTGATTTGTCCAAATAAAGAATGAAGTTCAGGCCGGGCGGTGGTGGCGCACGCCTGTAATCCCAGCACTCTGGGAGGCAGAGGCAGGAGGATTTCTGAGTTTGAGGCCAGCCTGGTCTACAGAGTGAGTTCCAGGATAGCCAGGGCTATACAGAGAAACTCTGTCTCAAAAAAATAATAAAAAATAATAAAAATAAATAAATAAATAAAAAAGAATGAAGTTCAGTATGGTCTAAAAATCTTGAGAGTGTTGTGCTAAAGAAAGCAGAAAACAAAAGACAACATATTAGATGTTTATAATAAATGTTCACGATGGATGCCTATGGCAAAGGGAGGGCAGGAGAGACAACCAGGAGGGACTGCTACATGCCCCCTTTACCTGATGAAAACTCATTGTGGTTGCCTGCCAAGTATTAAGAACCACTCGTGTGTACACGTCAGGTAGGTGACTAGTATGGTAAGTGAAATAGATTTGGATAAAGCTGTTAAAAACAAAACAGAAAAATGGTGCATGTGGCTCCTCTTATAGGTGAAAGATACCAGCATCACCATCATCATCTGGCTGACTTTGTACAACAGGGACCTCTGACCTTTGATCCCTTGCAGATGGACACTGTTACTTTTAGTTCATTTACACTCATATCTGCTTGTCCCAGATGATATATGATCAAAGCTCAGACCCTCAACAGGAAGTCTGAGACAGCTCTTTTCATAAGAAATTTGAAACATTTGCAATATTATGTAACGATGAATCAGGTGAATCTGAACCCTGCTTTGATGCCACTCCATGACCTTAAGCTTTTGCTTTCCGCTTTGAAATCTCAGAAGGGCTTAGACTGATAAAACAACTCGACTTTACTAAAAGTTTCTCCTTGAAAACTGTCAATCACATTTGGGACAAAGCACATACTGTTCTCAGGAGCCTTAAATCCTTATGTAAACTAGTACATGTCTATCAGAACCTAAACCACAAAATTCATTCCAAGACACAGGAGTAGCGCTTCCATAAACCCAAGTGTGATTTAAATCGAGCAGCTGAAAGCCCGGCCTGGTCACCCTCACCCTCACCTGCACAATTTGTTTCCAAATTCGTTTAATATATATTTTCTTCTACCAACTGGAGTATCATCAGCCTCGGTGACCCTAGTCCCGCCTTCCCTAAGACAGGGAATCATGATTTATCCTCTCCTCTCCAGTGTACTAGCCACCGAGCAGTGAACATCCTCACACTTGAGTTTTGGCTTTTGAGACAGGCTGAATTTGCAATCCTCCTGCCTCTGCCTCTTGAGTAGCTGAGATTTCAAGTCTATCCACCCCGACTGAGCAGATGTATCTTTCTTAAAGTGATTGTTTTCTAAATTGTTTCTATGCTGCATTCAACTTGAAGAACATGCACTTGAATGTACTGAAACAATTCCCTGTGTGTTTAGTTTCAATGTATTTTTATTTCCAGAGGTTATTCTGGAATAAACCTATTTTCACAGAGGGGATACATAAAAAAGAATTTTGAAAATTCTACTCTAAGGATATAGATGGATTTTTTGTCACTGTTTATTCAAGGGCCATTCAAGCATTTAAAATTTATGAGAGCTGTCTCTGGGCCAGACACTGAAAGGGACTGTATCATAAGATGAATAAAATATAAACCCTGGCTGAAAGGTATTTGCAGTGCAGCGTGGGATGGATCTTAAAGGAGCCTGGGTTTTGATGCTTCAGGAAAACTTGCTACTAATTAGCAGGAATAACACTCATCATTCTGCAAGTTCTGTGAAAATCTCTCCCTTAACTTCAGACTGAAGCACCGACGTCCTTGTATACACTGAGAACAGAGCCGTAGGGAAGAATCCCTCTGAAATCCATTTTTAGTCCTCAAGAAACAAAGCAGCATAATTAGATGCCGTGGATCAGAAACTGCTGAGGCAAGAGGGTCTTCTTAGGACTCCAAGAAGGACAGCCATGCTCAGAGGCCCGCCGTGCAGTCGGCCTGAAGATCCCGTAGCCTTTGAACCCTGGACCCAGGGCATCTCTCTGCCTTACTGGCCCAGCTGTGGAGGTTTAAGAGGGGGGAAAAATCAATGCTCTACTATCCTGGCTTGCTATCTACTATCAACTCCATGACAAATGTCTTATGAATTATTCATAAAAATGTAGCCATGAAGCCCTGAGGGAGCACATCACTATAAAGAGAACAATGTCGTTTGGGAGGAAAGGGCGGACCCTAAAGGAAGCGAGGAGAAGAAGCATGACTGCCATTCTCCAGTCACTGCCAGGTAAACATGTTCAATTATTCACGCCGGAAATCACTTTCAGCACAAAAGCTCCCATTGCTCAGTAATTAACTGATGCTTCTGCTGCCATTCAAACCATCTTTATTAGCATCTTTCTAAAATTAATTATCAGATAAACTAAATAGCCAGGAGTATACCAGTCAGATAAGCTGCAAACTGCTTTTCTTTTACAAGTCAAAGTCTTTTAAAAGTCAAATTCTTTTCCAACAGATCATTTTGGGGATATGAATTAGAATCGGTTCTCTTCTTAGTTGTTTTCTGTGTTATTGATTGGCACTCAGGGCAAAGTACGGAAGTTCAGGGTGTGCTTGGTCCAGAGGGTTATAGCTCAACAACAGAAGGGAGCCAAATTAGGGTTAGATGTCCTAAGGGGCGGTTTCCTATCTGGGCACAGGACTAGGTGGGAGGAAGGGTAACTTAGAAGACACCCGAGGAAGAAAGGGTATGCATTATATCAAAGTCTTGAGAGCTAGAAATCATCCTTTCTCAGAACAAAAACAAAAGGGAGTTGTGACTGCAGCTGCAGAGCAGATCGCTTTACTCAAAGCCCTGGGTCGCATCCACAGCACTACAAAACAAAGCGAAGCCACCAACCAAACCACTCGCTCCATGTGCTCGTCAGAACCTACAAAGTGTCTGTGTGTGCTGTGACTATGCGCAAAACAATCAGGACTCCTGAGTGAGTTTATACTCTGTAACAATAGCAACTAACAAACCATGCCAGGCTACCACAAAGTGGCATCTGCTGAGGTTTGCAGAATGGGACTGCTCATAAAACAGAATGCCTGATTTTATAAGTAAAAATATTCAAAATAATGAAAAAATACTATTAAAAATGAAGGGCTGGACATGAAAGGCCCTGGGTTAAATCTGTAGCTTTGAAAACCAACCAATCAACCAACTAAGCAACCAACAAGAAAGACCAAAACAAATCGAAGGAGGAAGGGGAAGGACAACTCTTAACCATGTCTCCCATGTTAAGGACATCTCTAGATGTGAGGTTTTTCTAATTATAACCCTTAATCACTTCAAGAAGTTTAAAATGTCAAAACAATTAAAACAAGCAATTAAATAAAACAATTATTTTAACCTCAAAGTCAACTGAGAATATAATTAAATCACCCCAAAGCAAACTGTTTCCATCCTGGCCCACCTGGAGTTTTTACCTCCATGACAAAGTACAATCCAAGCTTAGACAAATAAGGTTCATGATGAGTTTCTTTCTTGTGATTAAAACCATTATTGGCATTTTTCTGCATATGTTTTTATGTTAAGTATTTGTTAAGAAATTCCTTAATCGTGGCTGGGCTGTGGTGGCGCACACCTTTAATCCCAGCACTTGGGAGGCAGAGGCAGGTGGATTTCTGAGTTCCAAGCCAGCCTGGTCTACACAGTGAGTTCCAGGACAGCCAGGGCTATACAGAGAAACCCTGTCTCGGGAACAAACAAACAAACAAAAAAACAAAAAAGAAAGAAATTCCTCAATCAAGTTTACTAATAGAATTCATGCAAGAATACACACCTGTACATACATGACACTAACGTTTTCTTAGACATCACAAAAACATTTTTAATATGCATGGGCATGAAATTTTCACTTTGGATCAACTACTCAATTAGTGTAATAAAAGTAAACCCTCATAAATAAGTTCCATAACCTCACTTCACAAAACAGTTACATACAGTTACACTGTAATGTAAGCTGACAGTTTTCTGATCTCTTGATAATTCATTCAACTGAAGCCGGCTCCTACAGACTTTCTCGAATCCCTCACAGGTGATTATGTAGCTTTTTGAATCATCTTCCTAAAGTCTAATGTGGAATTTCTTTATAACTGCATGTGCATCCCAGTGGCAAAGCCAATAGAAACTGGGTACTTTAGATACACCAAACCAATCCCTGGAGTGACACAACCTGTTGAAACCCGCAGAGAGGAGACAGACAACACAATGGAGTTGTGTCCATTAATGAAGAACTTCCTAAAACAAAAAGCATCAGATGCCCGTGGTCAGTGTTGGGCAGGAAACGGCTGCCATTCTCTCCAGTCCCTTCCAGAGGACAGGCAGAAGGAGTTTCCTACCTTGGTTAATGAGGCTAGCACCAACCTATCACAAAACCACACAACGATTATTATAGGAAAATGACACACTAATATTTCTAATGAATAGAGATGTGGGAAAAGCTCAGCAAAACTGGTAAATTGGATTTAACGATGTATACGGAATTAGACCGAAGCAAACAGCTTAACCCAGTTGTATGAAGCTGAACTCAAAATTAATTGATATAACATAAACTATTAAGCTGAATTTTAAAAAACATGACAGCAGCCTGACAAAGATTCAGAACAGCACTTGATAACCCACTCACAATAAAAGACTTTAGTAAACCAGGAAGGTAACTCTCTCATTCTGATTAAAAAACAAAAATGTCCTACAAAAGCTTTCAGATTTAATGGTGAGAAAGGGTAAGGCTTCCCATAGATTCCAGGAGAAGACATGGATGTCTTTACTTCCTATTGGTTTTTCCAGGTACCGGGAGCCCAGCTCTTAAACGAAGTAAAATGCACATAGACTAGGAATGAAGAAATAAAACTACCTTTGTTCACAGAAGTTGCTGTCTGTAATGTCCATCGTTAGGCTGTGAGGAATGGCTCTTTCCGGTAGGGTTACTTTGCTATGATGAAATGTCATGACCACAAGTAACTTGGGGAGGAAAGGGTTTATTTGGCTTACCATCATGAAAGGAAGTCAGGATAGAAACTCAAGCAGGACAGGAACCTGGAGTCAGGGGCCGATGCAGAAGCCATGGAGGGGTGCTGGTTACGGGCTGGATCAGGTTGCTTTCTTAGAGAACCCAGGACCACCATCAGCCTAGGGGTGGCACCACCCACCATGGGCTGTGTTCTCCCACATGAATCACAAACTAGGGAAATGCTCTACAGGTCTACCCACAGCCAGCTTTTATGAAGGCAGTTACTCCATGAGGCTCCCTCATGTTTGATGACTAGCTTGTGTCAGCTTGACACGAAGCTAATTAGCACAATGGACTAATGGTAAAGTGTTCACCTGGGAAGCACGGAAACCTGAAGTTGGATCCCTACAATACCATACCCAGGTGTGGTATATCCTGCAATCCTAGAGAAGGCTAGAAGGGAAGTGGCAGATCTCTGCAACATTGTGGACCAGCTGTCCTGGCCTATACTGCAAACTTTCTAGACAATAAGACTCTGTCTCGAACAAAAGATGGAAGGCACTGGATGGAACGATCCTGGAGGTTGACCTCTGACCTCCACATTTGCACATCCGTATCCATACACTGACACATACACTTAAAAAACTCCATTGCTCTTTTACATACCAGGGACAAATAAGGAATTTGAAATTTAAAATGGAACCATTTGCCTTACCTTGGTGTAAATGTAATAAAATCTATACATGTTTTATATGACCACAACCACAGAACTCCGATGAAAGACAAATAGATATAAACACTCTGTTGAGAGGCAGAGAGATGCAACATTGTCAGGTGTGTGTGCTTTATAGCTTGATGTGCATGCTCACAACCATAACCCAAACCCTAACAAGTGATTTCGAGGATACTGATGAAATGATTGTAAGGCTTCCAAGAAAAGGCACAAATCCAAGGAAAGTTACCAGCACTGAAGGAGAACCAGGTTGGAGGACCGGCCATGCTTCAAGACTGATTATAAAGCTATTGTCATCAAGACACTAAATTGAAAGAAAAGAGAACAAATCAACGTGACAGAAAGGAAAGCCCAGAAATGATCTTTAACGGTAGAACAAAACCATGAGGATGGAGAGATTAGCTTTCAAAAATGGCTGAGACACCTGCACATCCACGTTAAAAAAAAACAAATTAGACACAGATCTTATAAATACTAACTCAAAATGGATCACAGATGTAATATGAGATGCAAAATTATAAAACTCCTGAAAAATGTGACCTCGGGCACAGGGATGAGCTTTTAGGTACAACACCAAAAATGTGTTCCATGGAGGGAATAAAGGACAAGCTGTCCTTCCGACCGAAAGTAAAACCATGTGAGATACAAATGATGCTCATGAAAAAGAACTTTATTCAAAACACACACAATGTATACAAATTAACACTAAGGAGATGAATGACCTAATTTAAAAATCAAGCAAAAGACCTAACGATACCACAATAGAGAGTATGAGCAGCAAGCAAGCAACTGAGAGCGTTCCCCACTGCATGTCCYCGGGGGAGTGCAAGGCACAAGCTAGCTAGCACTCCATGCCCATTACAAYGACCCAAATCCAGAACGCAGCCTCAGTGGGGTACCACAGGAACTCTTATTGACACTGGCATGGAAGACGTTGGGGGAGAGTTTGCCATTTCTTTGTCTTTAAATTTTTAGAAAACTTTTTATTGCTTCTTTGTGTGTAGAGGAATTTTAATCCAGCAACATGGCCGCTCTGGCAAGGGCTCCCATCCGAAGATATGATCCAACTGGATGCAGCCTCCCCCTGGATCCAGTCCCATCTGGCTGGGATACAGGCATGCCCTTAGTGTAGACCTTTAATCCTTAACAATGTAGGCACAGTTAGTGTGTAGAAGGGAAGCAGATGTTGAAATTTACATCTAATTAAGGGGCAGACAAAGAGACAAATCGGAGAATGTTGGGGTTCAGGAATCAACACTCAAACCATTTCAGTTAAGCAAGAATAGTTTATTGAACACACACCTTAATACTGAATGTCCAGGACCGCAAAATGGACTCGGAAGCCTAATTGAGGTACTAGTCTGCTCTCACTCTGGGTAGGTTTCTTATAGGAAAAACCGGGTTCAAAAGTTTTAAGAGCAAGGAGGGGAGCAGGTGGCTTACTAGGCGAAGTATTATCAGCTAAACTTTAAGCTGATTGGTCCTGAGTAAGGTAAGAGGGGTGGTGGATGGGTGGTGAGCAGGGGGAATTTCAGAACRTTGAGATAACAGAGCATGAGTATTATAATCATAACGTTTTGGCTTATCACTAGGATTCGTCAGTGTCAATCACAGAAACCACAGTGGACTCATTCGCAGGAAGGGCTGCCCAGTGGTCAGTTGTGACTCCAGATATTTTAGACATAACAGCTCATACTGACCTTTGATTTGATGGGTCCTTTGTAGAATTTCTTAAGATAAGCAAGCCTCATACAGAGCATTCAGAACATAGAGAGCAAAACAGAGTATGTCSTCAGCATGTCCTTGAGTCAAGTCACTTCTCTGTATCAATAGGCATGTTACAGCAACAGTATGAAATAGCYGGCAGGCACAGAACAAACAGCTACAGCTATTCTGTGGGGAGGGGTGTCAGACCATAAGAAGAAAGGTTTGACCATACGCGTCAGAGGTAAGATACACCCTGTTACATGTTGTATCTCTTATGAGATACATCTGTTCTCATAGGAGAAGAGAAAGGAAGAGAGAGAGACCAGTTAGAGAAGGGAGAAAGAAAGGTAGTGAGGAATGGGGTATACTGGGTGGTGTGTGTGTGTGTGTGTGTGTGTGTGTGTGTGTGTGTGTGTGTGTATGGCAGTTTTACCAGGACGGTTCTACAGAGACAGGTGATAGGGAGAACAAGCTACACCCAGGTGAAGATAGAATGAGCCAGAGAATGAGAAAGAGTCAGAAGAGTAGAACAGATTGCCAAAGTTAGTATGAGGCTAGGCAGAGCAATTCAGTCAGAAGCTGAGAAAAGGCAGATTGAATCAGTCAGCTTGGAAGATTAGATTTTACAGAAGCTTCCAGGCCTAGGGATGATTAGGACAGAGAAGGAAACGATCTGGGCTCAGCCCAAGCTGGGTATGCTTCTCATCTCATCCCTCCATTTGAGGAAATAAAAACAACATTTACATTGTGGATTTCACATCGTGTTCCCTGATCCCATTCATGTCCCCCTCGCTCCGTGCCTGCCATCCATCCTTGCAACTCTACACAACAGAGAAAAAAATCTCATTGTGGAAGCTATAGTGTGTCACCGTATCCCACAGCATACCCTTTGTCCACACTTCTTTTTGCAAATGTTCATTGCAATGACTCCTGGCTTCTGCTACTCTGAGGTTCCAATACTGCACCTCACTGAGACTCCTCTCAGATAGCCAGTTGTTGCCCTATGTCGTGGAGATCCTGAAGTTTGGTGTCTGTGAGACCAGCGGCCCCTTCACGCACTCTAGCAGTTCTTCGATGGAGCAGATGTTGGGCCAATCCAAAGCCCTGGCCCTGAGCCTGAAAGGTATCTGAACTGTCAGCCCTCCAGCTCTCCTGCTCTTGCTACCTCAAGGCCAGGCCACTTCCATCCCCACCATCAGGGTCAGCTCTACTGTGCTGCCTAGGCGAGGGGAAGGGCCAGCTCTCCTGCTCTCATGACCTTGTTG
>BDUI01002271.1:27136-38692 GCA_002335545.1 Apodemus speciosus | reverse complement strand
ACAAGTGTCCATCCACAAGTCCAGTCCCTAGTTCAGAGTGCAAAACTAGTCGCACTATAATCAAATAGGTGTTGGTTACAACGGACAGCTGCCCTTATTCGTGACTCATGGATACAACCAGCTTCAGGTTCCTGGGTCAGTCCATTTCTTCCTCCATCATAGGATCAAACCCTGCACAGTGAACAAAGTTCAAACACGTGAGACTGTAYTCCACAACCCTGAGGCTGTCTGCCCTGAAAGCAATCAGCCACCTCTGCAGACCTCCAGAGAGGTCAGGTGCCAGAAAATACCTAMAGGCTCCCCGTCTGTGCCTTTGGATCTGGGGTGGGGGAAGGTCTGTAAAARGGCCCTACATTATTCTCAGGTTAAGTAATGCCAGCCTCTCAAAGTACCCTTCTGCAGCTCGCCCCGCTCCTCCCCGGCAGTCCCTCGTGGGCACACCTGGCCTGGCAGCCCGGGGATCAGCTGCAGCTGCCTCTTCTCTGTGCCACCTCCCCCGCTCGCGGGACATTCCATTCGCGCCCGCACTTTCAGCACACCCAGAGTCACAGGACGCTTTTGTTGTTAACGCAAAACCACTGGCCTCACTGCCTACACAAAAAAAGCGTCTCCTCTGAGGATTCCTTTACCCTCTTTACCTTTCGGGTCTTTCTTGGCGGGAACGCTGTCCCGCTGTCACTGCCGTGCCGAATCGGCTGATCTCAGTTTAAGAGTGGGACAACTGGGGAGGCTTTTCTTAAGTCGGCTCTTTTTAATTCGTACGTAGTTATTTGAATTTTATTTGTCTTGGAAACCCTGTCGGGCTCCAAAGGTAGTGGGTTCCCAGCTTCTCTGGAGCGCGACCCCGGCAGCCTTGCCTGTGTCGAATCTGGCGCTATGAACGTCCAGGCTTTCCGGCGGCCCGGAACCTGAAAGGGGCGGGGTGGGCAGCCTTGGAGTTTAATTACGTGTTGGGGAAGCACGGCCCTTTGGACTTTGGCGTCTGAAGGAAGGTTTATTGTGGGCGGAAGCGTGTGTGGCGCAAGTCCGGGCTCGCCGGGCCCCGCTTAGAGGCAAGAGGGCGGCGCACGCTGGTCTGACCCGCGTCCTCCGCCCCGGAGTCCCTGGGAGCTCGCGCAACATGGCGGCCCCCGGAGCGCGCGGCGCGAGCCTCTCGGGCCTGCTGCCCGCGCAGACCTCGCTCGAGTACGCCCTGCTGGACGCCGTCACCCAGCAGGAGAAGGATGAGTTGGTCTACCAGTATCTGCAGAAGGTGGACGGCTGGGAGCAGGACCTAGCGGTGCCCGAGTTTCCGGAAGGTGAGGGGCTGGCGTCGGGGTGGGGGCCGCTCCCGGGTCCTCCCCTTCCTCAGGATGGCTCCCTCCCGCCAGCAGTCTGGAGATCTGGTGCCCTGCGGTCCGCCCACAGCCCCGAGGTGTTCCCGAGGAGCCACACCCGGAGGGCTTTCTGCCGGGCGGGGACCAGGGTTTGCATCTGTCTTGCATCCTGCGTGGCCTGACGTCAATAACCCCAAGACTCCATGAATGTTTACTGATCACTTTTTATGTGCCACAGAYGGTTTTAAGCACTTGAGAGATCTTATTTACTTGGTACAACCYACCGGGACCCTCTTACTAGTTTTGTTTTACAGTTAAGGAAGCTGAGGCACAGGGAAGGGTAGGGAACCTGCCCGTCTAATAACTGCTAGAGTCGAACTACATTCTACAGATCTTACATCTGATGCTTTTCTAGTCCTACCGCGTTTCCACGTTCAAAGTGGTGAACCTGTTGAGTTTTAAAATCTGGAATCAGTTTTGAATCCAGCTGTGGGAACTGTTGGAACTCGGGGAAATAGATACTCCCAGTAGTGCAGTTTAAACAAAACGCTCCTTTACCTTCTTTGGTTGGGAGTGTCATTGTTTAGCCTACTCGTATTGTCACGTGTCCTGGCATGATACTGAAACCACATGCATAGTTAATTTGTTACTTGTGGCAGGGTTCAGGTATCTCCCGGAAGGATATATCAGTTCCTCCTTCATCCCACAACAGTCTTGTATATTTCTTACCCTTTTGCACACGCCTTGAGAGGGGCTTAGCCTCGCCCTCGTTATTATTAGCCTGGATTTGAAATACCGCGGAATTGCAAAAGGGTTGGGCTGCATGGAGGTCGATCCCATCAGAGAAACTTCAAAATGTCAAACATATATGCAGGTGTATACATATCTTCTGAAAACTTTATAATAAGGAACATAGTAAATGCACTATTATAAGCCAGCAGGCCATCAGCTAGAATTTTGAGAAGTGTTTAAGTTTCCTAGTTTTGTTTGTATTTATAGTAAGTTTATTCTATTACTATGATATTTGACCACTGTGACTGAAATCATACTCATAAGAAAATAATTAGGCTTTGTTTTTGACATAGATTGATGTTCTACTGCTCCCAGTTATTAACAGAATGTTAAAAACAAAGCAGTTTTTTGAGATAAAGTTATGTTCAATCTTGATTGTAGTTTACTGAGCTACTTAGAAAATACTCATTCTTCAGAAGATGCCATCTGCAGTATAATGGGTAATCCAGGTCAACCTGAAACAAAAATCCCTGTTCCTTCCTTTGTTAGCTTTTTGAGTTTGAGCACATCATTTGATTTCTCCAGGTCTTGATTTTTTTTTTTTTTTTTTTTTTTTATAAAGAAAGTGGAACTGATATTTATTTTTTAGGGTAATTAAGTGGAGGTAATTAAGGCAAATTCTTAGAAAACAAGACTCATTAAATGTTGGCCATTTATTATATTCATTGTAATTATTGCTGCTTAAAATACACCATTATCATTAAATCTGGTAAATACCTGGCACAATAACTTAAATTACTTAACACAAAAACTTAAATAACTGTTTCTATACCCACAATAAGTCACCTGTAACAATTTATAGAGTCTTAAATATCTTGCAAGTGGAATGTGAAATACATGTCAACTAGTAGGTTAATTAGTAGTTCTGTGTCATCAATTAGATATATAGCTAATACTTATCAAAAGGAATAATTAARTGTTCACTGAACCTTAAAACCTTTAGCGTAATTGGTGGAAATACTAATTTGTTTGAGATCATCTTTTCTAGAATGCTGTTATAATTGAATAACTACAGTTTTTGTTGTTGGTAGTCCTTGCTACTTTAGTCTTTATGTCTGGTCCCAGGGACTTGTAGTTAATCACCTTCTCAAAACATTAAATGGAAAGTTCCAGAAACAAACTGTTAAATYGTACATTGTTGAGTGGCATGACACAGTTGYGTGCCTTCCTCCTGTGTCCTCTCCAGGATGTAATCATCCTTCTGTTCATGACACCAGTCAGCCCTTGTCTACATCTCAGTGCTGTGTGTGCTGCCCACTGCTACTCAGTTAGTAGTTATCCCGGAATCATGATGCTTAAGTCATCTTTATCTCACTTAATAATGGCTCATATGCCATGGAGAAACCATAAAGTTTCTCTTTGAAGTGAAAGGGCGACATTTCTTGACTGTAAAGAACAACCATGTGCTGTGGTTCTAAGGTCTATAGTAGGAATGAGCTTTAACCCTTCAAACTGTAAACAGGGAACAGGTAACTGCACAGTCTTGATTCTGCACCTCGAACTGCAAGTAGCTTAAGGAGGGCAGTGTGGAAAGATGCAGACGTCTACATCTGACACTTGATTATGAGTGCAGTTAGAGTTTTAAACACAATTCTTAGTCCTCTTCTTAGTCCTCTTGGTTTCCCTTGAATGTGTTGATTTTATTCACTTCCCCAAGACTATTTACTATTTCTGAAAGGACTTAGTCCTGCGTTTGTTGGTTTTTGGTACATTTGCAGGTTGCCTCACGAGCAGATGCCCGTTCTCTGCTGTTTCCACCCTCCTCCTGATCATCCCTCTCCAGGCTTTTAAACTCCACATAGTTGCCTAGTTGATCTTTTTATGAAGTTGTACATACTTATGTGGTTAGAATCATGAAGATGTTCTCTTATTTGCTAATAGAAGAGAGACTCGGGTAGACTAATAAACTCAACCGCTACAGACTTTAAGCAGTGCTATYATCTCTTAAAGTGTTTGACTATTTATCCTGGTCTTAGGAACACAGATTCACATTTTAATGGATAGTTTAGTTAAATTACCCTTTTTCTTTGTTGTTTACTTTGTTGTAATTTGTTTTCAATAAATTCCAGGATTAGAATGGCTGAACACAGAGGAGTCTCTTTCCATTTACAAGGACCTATGTGGAAAAGTGGTTATCCTTGATTTCTTCACCTACTGTTGCATTAACTGTATTCATGTGTTGCCTGATCTCCACGCCCTGGAGCGCAGATTCACTGACAAAGGTACCTGCTTTTTGATTGGTTTTTCACACACTGCTGTACATAAGCACTGGAAGAGTATCTGGCTTCTTTACTCAAAGGAGAATGACCATTTGGCAAGACTGTGGTGCTTCTAAGTGTGATCTGAGTCTGTGAGTAGAACTGACCCCTGTCCCCTCCAGGTCGTCAGGTTGGTCTGAGTCTGTGAGTGAGCATGACCTGTCCCCTCCAGGTAGTCTGGTTGATCTGAGTCTGAGTGAACACTGTCTCTTGTCCCCTTCAGGTAGTCAGGTGGGCCTTCAAGCTCTAGACTCCCTGACTTGCCTCCCAGGCAGCACTAACCTGCCATACTTGACTTCCATGTACTTTTTTATGAGGGGTTAAACTTAAGTGCTAGTGGTTTGCCCGAGATCCAGAATTTAGGATTCAGGTTTTGTCTGAGGGTAAGAGCCTAATTTACTTTAGTCATGATGAGATATTTAGAGAAGTCTTTTTCTATCCCAGGCTTACCTAAATTTGTTCTATGAAAAAGTGAAACATCTGGCCACAACTTTATGCTCTTCTCAGTGTGATGATACAAAGGTTTAAATTCCTTAGCAGGAAATGTCATTAGGCTTCTGATGTGAACCACAGTGGAATGCAAAATACAGCAGATACTTTTCCTTTGACCTTGTTTCATTCAAGATGATTCATTACAGTTAATGTTTTCTAAAGCACACTAGGAAATCCTCTTATAGCATTAGAGCCTCTGGAGATAGGGAAGATTATACTTAGTGTTTGCTGTCCAGGTAGGAGAATAATCAGGTTTTTAATTTTTTGTTGACTTCTTTCTAAAAATAACAGGAGAGTAAATAAATTGATAAAATGGTTTCATTTAAGTTTGAACCAATCAATACTCCTGGTGTCTATGTGAAAGCAGTATGGCTACTGATTTTGTGACTGGGATAGACCATGAGTATGCACAGATGGAGGATACCTAGGAATGTTCTTGAATAAGACTGCTCATAAAATCTAAAAGTCCAATGAAGACTTAACATGCTTTTTAGTTATAATATATTCTATTTTAAAAACGTTAGCCAAAAGATTTACAAGTGACTAAATCGTCAAAATTGATGTGTATAGATTTAAGAACTGTGTTTTATTATGCCCTAGGTAGTATGTGCCTCTGTTACTCCAGCCAGCACATTTATCGAATATGCATTATAAATATGCTTTTAGGAAATATGCAACAAATCTGAGTAAGATACATTAAGGCGGCAAAAAACATTATTTTGTAAAATTAATGTATGTAAAATTTTTAAGTCTTATAGAACCCTCTCCCCCTAGAGAGTAGTAACTCACTTTGCCTGTGACACTTTAAAAGATTTTGCAGTGAAATAGAATCCATGTAAAGAACTAAGCAATAGCGCATGTGACGTTGAAAATGGGCAGCAGGACTTGGCCTGTTGAGAGTGTCGGGTAGGCAGGCCGAGGTGCCGGGGGAGCAGCACTCCTGCTCCACAGATAGCAGGCTCGCTGTGGCACGGCTTCTGATAAACATGACAAGAGACACAACGGAGAGCTGGCTCAGCAGCTAAGAGCACTGGCTGCTCTTCCAGAGGTCCTGAGTTCAAGTCCCAGCAACCATGTGGTGGCTCACAACCATCTGTAATGGGCCCTAATGCCATCTTAGGGCATGCAGGTATGCATGCAGACAGAGGGCTCACATACATAAAATACATTAGTAATATTTAAAAACATACAAGTAATAAATAAAATGAGACAAAGACTGATACGTTAATGCATGTTGTGAAGAGCTCTTTAGGGCATTCCTAAGAATTCAGACTCTTCTTCCATTGAGGATGTGACAGAGTTGAAGGTTGTTTTGTTTGTTTGTTTTTTTGTTTTGTTTTGTTTGTGAGTTTTTTGATAGGAAACATAATTAAATTGTGTTTTAGAACTAATCATAATGTTGACCCCCTAAATGACTATGTATTTTATAAAGTGCTTGAAAGGATTACAAACATTTGGACAGGATATGGACACATAGAGTACCATCAAATAGATCAAATACTTTGTAGCAGGGACATCTAAAGAAATAATGGCTAAAACCTATCCCAATTTAATGAAAGACATGATCATAAATATTCAAGAAGTTCCCTGAACTCTTAAGTAGAATGGATTCAAAGAGAACCACACCAAGACTGAGGCACAATGACAGAGAACTCAGCAATAGGAGAGAAGCAGCTCATTTCSTTCAGAGTGTGAGGAGTTGGCAGTCTCCTCAGATGGTTGGTTGTGATGAGGCCAGAGGCTGAAGGCAGTGGGCCAGGGTATTGATTCCTAAAGGAAGACTTCGTGCAAAATTTTGCAATTGCAATTATGCTTCTCAAGTGGGAAAGGAAGAAAATGTAAAAGCTGGGAAGCTCATAAGAGTTCTGCAGGTGGACATGAACATATGCCACAGACTATTTTAAAGCCTGAGAAGAAACAGGTGTGAGTAAACACATGGTAGTTATAAAAACTACATTATCGAAACAATGATGTTGGAGCTTGATTTTTGCAAGACTTAGTAGACAAATGCATAATAAAAATTAGTCTAAAAGATATTGACATATTTGAGGGAAGAAACTGACAAAAAGTCAATTCAAGTAATAGTAGTTGAAGAATTCAATACCCATTCTCCATAATGAATGTAATTCCAGACAGACGATAACTTAGAAAATAAAGGACTTGAAAGACAATAACCCAGCTAGATCTCCAACCTACACAGAACACCTCAACACTGTCAGCACACACATATTTAACCAGCTAGATCTCCAACTTACAGAGAACATTGCAACACTTTCAGCACACACATTCCTTTCAAGTCCACATGGATCATTTTCTAGGACAGATCATATATCAGGTCATAGTTTTTCAGTAGGTTTTAAAAGAATATTCCAAGTATCTTCGCTCTTATCAATTAAAGTTAGAAATCAATAGAAAGAAAGCTGGGGTGATGAATGGTTTGTRGAAATTAAACACATGTTTAGATACCCAGTAGACCAAAATGGAGGTTACGAACAATTAGAAAATACTTAGAAACAAACACATGCTTTATTATAAGAAAGCTTATAAACACACTTAAAAAATACACCAACCAAACTTACATCATAAAGAACTAGAAAAAGAGCTAACTTCCATGAAATTGGCAGAAAGCACCTGTCCTAGTCAGGGTTTCTATTCCTGCATAAACATCATGACCAAGAAGCAAGTTAGGGAGGAAAGGGTTTATTCAGGTTACATTTCCACACTGCTGTTCATTACCAAAGGAAGTCAGGACAGGAACTCAAGCAGGTCAGGAAGCAGGAGTTGATGCAGACCATGGAGGGATGTTTCTTATTGGCTTGCTCAGCCTG
The DNA here is from genome assembly GCA_002335545.1 of Apodemus speciosus. Taxonomy (NCBI): domain Eukaryota; kingdom Metazoa; phylum Chordata; class Mammalia; order Rodentia; family Muridae; genus Apodemus; species Apodemus speciosus. The sequence continues at coordinate 31,006 of BDUI01002271.1, read as the reverse complement.
CTCTCTTATAGAACCCAAGAATACCAGCCCAGAGATGGTACCACCCACAAGGGGCCTTCCCTGCTGGATCACTAATTGAGAAAATGCCCCACAGCTGGATCTCATGGAGGCATTTCCTCAACTGAAGCTCCTTTCTCTGTGATAACTCCAGCCTGTGTCAAGTTGACACACAAAACCAGCCAGTACAGCACCAAACAGTGAAGGTTTGAGTAGAGGAAAACAGAATAGACAATAAGAAAATAATTGAAGCTAAAAATTGATCTCTTGGCAGTATCAGTATAACTGACAATCTTAGCTAGATTACTATTATCAGAAGGGCAGGTGAAGCTATTAATACTCGTTCCATTGAAATAAGGATTAGAAGAGCACATATAATTGTGTGCCAGCGATGAAACGGAATGTCTGAGAGCACAAAGCCTACCAGGAGTAAACCATGAAGAGACAGAAACCTTGACAGACCTCTGTCTACTGGCGTTAGTCACTGCAGCCAAGTACCAGCAGCAGCATGCTACTGCAGGGTGAATGGGAAGGGAAAATAGACGTGCACACTGGGGCTATTGGTTACCCTCAAGAAGGAAGTATGATATACTAAGTAAAATACCGGCCCCCTACCATCCCCAACCCCCACCCCACCCCCGCCCCGGTCTCACACACACACANAAGGAAGACTTCGTGCAAAATTTTGCAATTGCAATTATGCTTCTCAAGTGGGAAAGGAAGAAAATGTAAAAGCTGGGAAGCTCATAAGAGTTCTGCAGGTGGACATGAACATATGCCACAGACTATTTTAAAGCCTGAGAAGAAACAGGTGTGAGTAAACACATGGTAGTTATAAAAACTACATTATCGAAACAATGATGTTGGAGCTTGATTTTTGCAAGACTTAGTAGACAAATGCATAATAAAAATTAGTCTAAAAGATATTGACATATTTGAGGGAAGAAACTGACAAAAAGTCAATTCAAGTAATAGTAGTTGAAGAATTCAATACCCATTCTCCATAATGAATGTAATTCCAGACAGACGATAACTTAGAAAATAAAGGACTTGAAAGACAATAACCCAGCTAGATCTCCAACCTACACAGAACACCTCAACACTGTCAGCACACACATATTTAACCAGCTAGATCTCCAACTTACAGAGAACATTGCAACACTTTCAGCACACACATTCCTTTCAAGTCCACATGGATCATTTTCTAGGACAGATCATATATCAGGTCATAGTTTTTCAGTAGGTTTTAAAAGAATATTCCAAGTATCTTCGCTCTTATCAATTAAAGTTAGAAATCAATAGAAAGAAAGCTGGGGTGATGAATGGTTTGTRGAAATTAAACACATGTTTAGATACCCAGTAGACCAAAATGGAGGTTACGAACAATTAGAAAATACTTAGAAACAAACACATGCTTTATTATAAGAAAGCTTATAAACACACTTAAAAAATACACCAACCAAACTTACATCATAAAGAACTAGAAAAAGAGCTAACTTCCATGAAATTGGCAGAAAGCACCTGTCCTAGTCAGGGTTTCTATTCCTGCATAAACATCATGACCAAGAAGCAAGTTAGGGAGGAAAGGGTTTATTCAGGTTACATTTCCACACTGCTGTTCATTACCAAAGGAAGTCAGGACAGGAACTCAAGCAGGTCAGGAAGCAGGAGTTGATGCAGACCATGGAGGGATGTTTCTTATTGGCTTGCTCAGCCTGCTCTCTTATAGAACCCAAGAATACCAGCCCAGAGATGGTACCACCCACAAGGGGCCTTCCCTGCTGGATCACTAATTGAGAAAATGCCCCACAGCTGGATCTCATGGAGGCATTTCCTCAACTGAAGCTCCTTTCTCTGTGATAACTCCAGCCTGTGTCAAGTTGACACACAAAACCAGCCAGTACAGCACCAAACAGTGAAGGTTTGAGTAGAGGAAAACAGAATAGACAATAAGAAAATAATTGAAGCTAAAAATTGATCTCTTGGCAGTATCAGTATAACTGACAATCTTAGCTAGATTACTATTATCAGAAGGGCAGGTGAAGCTATTAATACTCGTTCCATTGAAATAAGGATTAGAAGAGCACATATAATTGTGTGCCAGCGATGAAACGGAATGTCTGAGAGCACAAAGCCTACCAGGAGTAAACCATGAAGAGACAGAAACCTTGACAGACCTCTGTCTACTGGCGTTAGTCACTGCAGCCAAGTACCAGCAGCAGCATGCTACTGCAGGGTGAATGGGAAGGGAAAATAGACGTGCACACTGGGGCTATTGGTTACCCTCAAGAAGGAAGTATGATATACTAAGTAAAATACCGGCCCCCTACCATCCCCAACCCCCACCCCACCCCCGCCCCGGTCTCACACACACACACAGTGATTCCACTAAGTGATTTATCTAGAATAGTCAAAAATCCTAGAGATAGAAAGTAAAATGGTGTGGAAAGAGACTAATAAGGACTTACTGTGCAAGGGATTAAGTTTCAGGGTATTCTGTTTGAGGTAGGATCCCATGCTTAGCCCAGGCTGGTTTAGAACCTACTTTTTAGCCCAGGGTGGCCTTGGCTTTGTTTCTGGGATTTTCAGGTTTGCAAGATGAGGTCAGAGACGGATGGTGGTTGGAAGTGGATGTCCAACAGTATGATTGTCCTCAGTTCTCTACTACATTAAAGGATTGTTAAGGCAGTAATGTTTATAGACCAGAAGCTCTCTGAGCACAAAACTGGCTGCCGGTGGTGGTGCGCCRTGCTGTAATGCCAGCACTGGGGTAGCTGGGGCAGGAAGGTGATGAGGCCTGCCTGAGTGAAACGCCATTTCTAAATGGGGCGGGTTGGGGGGGGGAGGGTGCTTTGTCCTGTTTTTACACTTAAAATTAACATTGTAAAGATGAACGTGTGCAACTTGGGAGAAATTCAGTTTGTTTATTTGCACTGAATCCTCCTGACTAGTGGGATCCCCTTGTTAGGTGTGTAGACAGTTTTATGAGCCAACGGTAAACTTGAAACTAGCCATAAGGGAAGTATTTATACCATGAAAGTCAACAAATGCTACAAATCAGGAAATTAAAAAATACTGGTTTTGATCATTGCATCAAATCAAACCACTTGTTTGCTAGCATGCCATGGGGTATCTTATTCTTAGACTGTTAGACTGTAGCACAGCAGTTCTCAACTGGTGGGTCACGACCCCTTTGGGGTCACATATCAGATATTTATATTATGATTCATGACAGTAGCAAGATTACAGTTATGAAGTAGCAATGAAATAACTTAATGGTTTTGGGGGTCACCACAGCATGAGGAATTGCATTAAAGTATTAGGAAGGTTAAAAACCACTGCTATAGATGAGTAATTTGAGTTTCTGCATTTGTCTATTTTGAATACTGTTTGTGGAATAAACTTTTAAGCCTTGGGAAATACTTTGGGAAGTGGTCTTAGCCTTGTAATTTCAAAGAAACATTGCTGCAATAATATGCTACCATATGAAAATCTGGGTAATTCAAAAGTTTTTTTATTGTCAGAAGATAATTCAATTCATGTCGAAAGATATCTAGAAATCATCAAATGGAAATTCAGTGGGCTGTCACCAGACTAAACTTGCTGGCTTGTGCCTGGATGTCTTTCACTGTCTGAGACATTTGTGATCACAGTGGAGCAGTGCTGCTCCTGTCCTGATGGTTAGCAGCATATTTTAAATCCTAGTTCACAAGAGATGCTCACAAAGTGAAGGATTTCTCATTAATTCAAACACCTCAAAAGAGGCTCTGTTTCAAACCCACTCCTGCTCAGCCTAGTGGTACAACCTATAATTCCATCTTCCTCAGCCTCTCTCCTCCTCCTGGTGACTGTGCATTGAGATATTTGAGCCTG
>BDUI01002270.1:56446-68539 GCA_002335545.1 Apodemus speciosus | reverse complement strand
GGACATCAGAACAAGGTCCCAGGACTTGCGTGTTCACGTTAATTAAGTCATTTGTTCACTCATTCAACAAATATTTAATGAGTTTCTACTAGGTAAGAGAACTCGGCCCCAGGAGAGAGCTGAGATGTACCAGGCCTGTTCTGTTCCTCTAATCAAATTCAACTCCAACCCCCCAGCTGGGCTCCAAATTATTTGAGTACTTCATTTACGCATATGTTTGCTCCATCCATTCAGCAAACATTCAGCAGGCAGGCACCTTCTAGCTATAAAGCTATTCCTCCGGGAGCGAACGGTTTACAAAGAAGATCTAAGCTGTCGGGAAGTCCTGTTGGCTCTTCCTTCATCAGGAATTTGGGAATCTGGTTATTTCCCATCCTCCATGGCTTTGATATGGGCCAATCACAGTGGTCCTGAGCCTGGTTTGTGGCCAGAACCTTCTTATACTGGTCTCTGTGTATGAGGAAGAGAGACCTGACCAACTTGACTGACGTTTAGACCATGGCCACAGGATTACCCAACTGAGAAGATCTGTCTCTACTGTGGACAGCACTGTGGAATGGGATCCTGGGAGGAAAAGGATGAGAAAGGAGAAGGGATCCTGAGCAGCAGGAAGCTGAGTCTGCTTCCTGATTGGTTACAATGTGGTCTCATGCTCCTACAGCCATGGCTTCCCTGGCCGATGGACTGGGACCCTCTAACCGTGAGCCAGCTCCTCCTCCTTTAAGTTGCTGCCCACAGATACTTTGGTGCAATTATGAGAGAAGTAACCAATACACACTGCTTCTGCCCTCATCTCCCACTGTGTGTCCTCAGCTCAGTAGAGTCATCTTTTAAAACATATACAGAGACCTTGCTAGTTCTTCAAAGTGCTCCAGCGCATTCTGTACCCTCAGCCCACCCCACCCCACCCCCCCAGGGAGGAAGGTCTGGTTTTGCCTCTCCATCTCTATCTCTGCTCTTCCCTCTGTTCACCCTGTTCCAGTCACTCTTGCTTTTTTGCTGTTTCTCAAACTCACCAGACAAGCTCTTACTTCAGAGCCTTTGCCTATCTGTGGTTCTTTCTGTCTGGGAGGTTCTTTCTTCAGGTACACACATGACTGTTCCTTACAACCTTCAGGACACGGCCCCATTGTCAGCCTTTGTGGGCTGGTCAGGCTGTTTAGAATGCTCGTCTCTTCCTGCACTGGGTTACCATATTACTTCCATTGCTTTGTCTTCATGGTATCCTCCATGTGATATATTATTTCCTTTATTTATTTTATGTCTCTCCACTAGAATGTAAATTCCACAAAAGTATAGGCATTTCTGTTTTATTTACTGACATTAGACATACTAAGGTCTAGCACCCAGATATTTAAAAAATTATTTGTTGATATCTACTCATATATAATGAATACATATGTTAAATAGCCTTACCATGGCCTTCAAAGAATTTACAATGAACCTGAAACTTTTATCTACAAAGAAACAGAAGAAATCCTTCAAGAAATCCAGATATAATAGTTCAAAAAGTACAAAATTCTTTTTGCTGTCCTGAATGAATCAGGTAAAAACAGGCCTTAGAGTCACAGTATGTTATATTGAGAAAGAGTTGTAATCCTTGTGGAAGGGAGAGAGAGGTTCTTCAATACAGCAGTCTATGATGGGTCTGAAAATGACTCTTGAGATTCCGTGACTGGGCCCCTTGTGTGGCATTTCATGCAACTCTGGTGGCCATGGCAGCAGGTAGCCCTCTCAGCCCTCCTTACTAACCAGCACTAACTGACAGTCAGCCCCATGTCCTGCACAGAGCTCCTGCAGAGAATCCCTGACTGCTCTGCAGATGTCAGTGGTGAGCATCTGGGGGAAGGGAAGTCCTGTCATTTCTCCTGGCTGATCTTGACAGGAGATGTCAGGTTAGAGCTAGTTATCTGAGATCCTAACTGGATCCTGAGGATAAATCTCTTATTTTGGTAGCACTTTAAAATAAGTGGCAGTGGTTCATGCATAATTACTTCTGAATTATCTAGGGGATTCATCAGGTTTGATTATAGATGCATAATGAACTTACCAAATTCGAGGGTATTAGGGAGATATTAATTCCATATGAAACCTCACAATTCATTCATGTGCCATTTGTTTTCATTCCTTTTTTATAATAAGCTAATTAGTTTAAATTATTTGTACTTGTACAAGGTCTTGAAACACATATAAGGAATGATTATACTACAGCACCCAATAAATGGGAAGCTTTAGAGACAGCATTAATTGTGATAAAGGGTTCATAAAGCAGTAGATGTTCAATTTTCCCATTTGGGGTGGTAATAATAGGTCTAATCATGACACCTCCATAAAGTCGTGGGAAGTCCCTAATTAACATTTCTGAATTCAGATATTCAAAAGAAGGTGGGAGAAGCCATTGTGCCAGCTAGAAGATGAGGCAAAGGGGGAGTTCGACCTTGTGCTAAGCATGAAGAGAAGATGAGCCAGGCAGGGACTTTTAGTTCCGTGCCAGAAGGAAGACGTACATTCATGCCCCCTATCTGTTCGGAGGACTCTGTGGGGAAAGCGAGTGCTTGGCGTGTGTGAGGCTCTGGGCTCAGTCYCTAGCACGAGAAAACTAAGCGCACACAAGCAGGTGCAAGGCACTTCACACATATGCTATATCTTGTCCATAAGAGGTCTCMGGGGTAGGCGTGGTTGTCATTTCCAAAGGGCAAGGGACTAGCATGAGAGTTCGTGTAACTTGCCCACAACTCCCCGGGGAGGAGGGTGCAGCTGGGTCCTGGGTGGGTCTGATTATGAAGGCAGCACTGATCCCTGTTTCATAYGACTTCTCGTACATTCTGCTRTCCTGGGACAACAGTGTCACTATTGACCCCATTCCTACCTACGAYGCCTATTGATACAGGGACTCCATGTGCAGCTCTGTCTGGAACTCGATGTGCCGGTCAGGCTGGCTTTGACTCGATCCTCCTGCGTTAGCTTCTAGAGTGCTAGAATTTCAGATTATGCCACTATGCCCGGCACTTCTTTGAAATCTTAATCTTGGATGGTCTCTTTCCAAAAGATCCATCGGGACTCTCAAATAGAGGCTTTTCTCTTTCCTTCCCTTGGGGCCTCCATGGAATGAGAGCCAAGGACCAACTATCTACCTGACGGGTCCCCTATTACTATCAGGAAAAGCTACACAAGGGGTTAATGCAAAAAAAGGAGTTCTGCTTTGGATGAGACACCAGTTTAATTTATATTTGATTAAAAAAGTCATTCATTCATGCATTCAGCAGCCGGTATTTGTTAAATGTCTCCTCCAYTCTTAATTGGGTTTTGTTGAGGTGGTGGGGGGAGGAGAGGAAAGGGAGCAGGTATAATAAAGCTTATGCCAGACACCTTGTTTATAATTTTCTTGTGAAGAATATATGTACACAGCTGAAAAGTTAAGTAAACAAGAGAGTGATTGAATAACCAGGCAACTGAGAGATGCAGACAGCAAGCTTTCTTCAGCAAAATGGAGCAGACAGCACGGGGGCCTGCTGTGGGCCAGCAGAGTCTTCTAGGGGAAGTAGGATGTGGCAGTTTAGTGAAGGATGGACAGGGGACAGGATAGCAGAAGGACCCCCCAGCTGGACGCTGTCAGAAAACCAAGCCTTTGTCCTTCCTTGGTCCATAACTAAGGTGTTTGACCTTGGGAAGAAATCACTGTCTCATAACCCCAGTGCAGGATGGAGATAAAGTTACTTCACAGGGTCCTCATGATAGAGAAATGCATAGCAATGACTCTGAGCAATGTAAGAAACCAAACACCACACCTACTGGGAAAAAGCCCGACACCACAGGTACCCCTCTTCTAAAGGCCAGGTGCTAAGTTCATCCTTGGGAAAGGGTCTTTGCAAAAATCACATGGATACTGAGTCTCAARTCTAAGCAGCCTTAAAGGATGTGTAGCCAGGGCAAGGAGGGAGTAGTTTTGGAGAAGCCAGTGAGATGTGATAAGGCCAAGACTAGTGTTGAGGCTTCCCTGATGTTGTACTGGAGTGAACAGTAGGACCTAGAATTGAGAAAGAGGCTTTCTGTTTTTCTTGTACYGTCAGCAGATGATGCCAATTTGTTTTACAATAGCCACCTTCCGCTGTACCAAATAAGTAAAACAAAAGCCAGTAATAGCCCCTATGGGATTATGTGATTTAGGGGAAGGTAATGCAGTTTCTTCTCGGAGGGTCACTTCCTTGGGGTAAGGAGCACATTTGAGATACCATTTTATCTTCTACTACCTTAAGCTTCAAGCCTGGTACAAACCTTGGCCACAGTGAGGCCGTAGCTCTCCATTCTAGAGTCTGACACCTCCGAACCTTTCTATCACAAGCCTGTGGTTCTAAATGCTGACCCACTCGTTTCTCCTTTGAGATATTGGACTGTTTCGGATGTCTGCATCCAGCTTCAGGAGGCTGAGGAGTGAGAGCTCAGGGCGAGGCTATTCAGTAGGGCAGGGAGGGACTTCCCAACTGGGGACACTGATTTATTGCTAAAAGTTGCTGAGAATGAGTTTTCTTCTTTGTAGCCAGGACTTTCACCAATTCAGTGACAGGATGAAGAATCAACCCTCAGGAGATGGATCTGGGATAGTTAAACCAAAAGGAATTTTCAATGAGGGATGCGTTCTTCTTTTTTTTTTTTTTTCCTCTAGGAAGCTGCCTCTGAAATACTGATGATGGAGCAAGGATTGATTTTTCCAGAGGAACCTCGGGAGAGAGGAGTTCATGAAGAAATGAGGAGAATCAAGTGTGACTGAGACTTCTTCACCTCATCATGACACATCTGGCCTTCTTGGAAGCCGGGGGTGGGGGGAGTTTTATCCTGGCCACCTTAGGATCACCATACAGACAACATGTGAGAGGTCTGAGCCCCTCCAACCCTGCCCTGCCCTGGATCTTGCATATATAAACATCCATTTCCCTTTCTTTCCATACTGCCTCTACATCTCTTAATTGAAAAACAAAACACATTTTTAAAATATTTTTTCCTTAAAGGTCTTACCCCCCCCCCCCGTGTTCTTCAGAGGTACAATTAACCGATTGGGTCTCTACAGACATTACTCCTTGTCTTCTTGGCCTTGAGAAGATAGCTAATCTGCTTTGTCTTAGGGAGGAGGAAAGGACATATAGAAGAGTCGCTAGCTTATTCTGGTCCAGGCTGCACAGGTGGCGGGGTGGATCTCCTCTACTGTTGGCGGGTGATGGCAAGGCCATCTATCTATTCCTATTTTGTGCCCTGTGATTTGGCTGCTCTGGGAAGGTTTGGGAGAGGCAGGGGGAAGGGTAAGAGTGGGGATCAGGGAAGGGGTAAGAAAAGAGATAAGTGACTTCAGTCAGGATAATTTTTCCTGATGTCAAGCCCTACCCAGGAGAGTTTTCGCGGTTGCCTGCTTTTATCTGGAAAACAATCCGAGCAGTATCTCTGAAAATTAGGTCAGGGCTTGCGATGGCAGGGGCTTGCCAAGGTGTGAACTGCCTGAATCCTCTGTGGGCTTGCTCCCTGCTCTGCTCTGACAAATGCTTCCTTTGTTTCCCTGCAAAGTCTGACTTGCTGAAGTGCCTCTACCTGCTCTCTCTCTCTCTCTCTCTCTCTCTCTCTCTCTCTCTCTCTCTCTTGGTCTCCGAGCAGACAACTGAATTTGGAAAGAAAAGAAAAATCCCTACTTGTCAAATTTCCCCTCCTCCTCTGAACTCTATTCCTTCCCTGCTGTGCCATCACTCTGGGGACTGGAAGCCACTTTGAGGAGGGTGTGGACCCGAACTCTTATCATCTCTTCAGCAGAACATGCGGATCTGCTGTAGGACTCTTAGAAAGGCTGAGTGGACCCTTGCAGGACCTGCAATGTCAGAGGTAAGTCCTGGTCTGGGTATCAGGAGAGCTCTTGTGGCTTGGTCTCCAGGGCTTTGGCATGACCCAAATTTCTTGGTGACAAAAGCCTGAATGAAATTTTGCCTGCTCTGCTAGGGTGGGGACATATCCTCAAGTGGTGACCCCAACCCCTCCCTCCTAGTTTTGAGGACAGAATGAGTTCTCTTACATTGTTGGTGCTGCTCAGGCATCTGATAACACAACTCTAACTCTGCAGAGTGAGYGTGGCTGGAGACAGACGGTGTGACAGATATTGGAAGCTCATAAAAACCCCCAGAAGTGAGCAGTGAGGAGAGCCCAAGCCAAGAAAGTCTTGTGAACCCATTCTACCCTGGGTCTAACCATTATCTGTGCTCTGCAAGGAGAGAAAATTGAGGTGTTTCTAGAACCAGAAGATCATCAGGTATTCCAAGGAGTGTATCTGAAGGTGTGTGCGGTCAGCAGTGCTATCTAGGGAGGTTGGARGATGTCAGTTGGCTCTGTCAGGCTAGTTCCTTCATCTGTACTCCATTTTGTCATTGCAAAATGATTTAGATAAGACAGCACAAAGCTWGTGAGATGATTCAGCAGGTGAAGGCACTTACAGCAAGCCTGACTGCCTGGATTTGATATGGTCAAAGGAGAGAACCAGCTCTCRAAGGCTGTCTTTCCTCTGACTTCCACATATGTACCATGCATACCTCTGTGCACACATGCAAATAAATTAATATAATGAAAAAAATCAAAGACAAAAGACTCTAAGAAAGGACAGCATATTACAAAGCCTGGATAAACAATAAGCCCGAGAGTGTTATCAGTTGAGATTAAAACGATTTTGTCAGGTTTAAGGAAGGCAATAGAGTAACAGATACCATTCTGTGAATGTGTCTCCTCCAAAGCTCGAGTTTACCACTGTAGCAGTATTAACAGGGGCCATTACCAGGTGATTAGGCCACAGGGATGCTCCCTCCTGAGTGGTATTATGTCCCTTACAAAAGAAATCCATGGTGTGTGTGTGTGTGTGTGTGTGTGTGTGTGTGTCCGTGTCCTCTTGGGCTATTCTGCTGCCATGTGGGCACACAAACCACTGGAATGCAACAAGGCACCATCTTGGAAGCAGAGAGCAGCCCTCATGGACAACCAATCCTGACGCCCTGACCTTACACCTGACAGCCTCCAGAAGAGTCAGACATACACCCGCTTTATTACAAATTATTCAATGTGTGTTATTTTGTTATAGCAAAATGGACTGGACAGAGATGACTATTGTGATCAAAGTCTCCAGAAGCCCAGAATAATGGCTTCAAAAAGTTTTGATCTTAATCCAGTTTCCACCCCCACAGGTCTAACATGTGATCACAACATACAACTCTGATAGAAGTAAAGGACAAGGCGGAGAGGGACAGGGTGACTGGGTAGGGGCCAGCATAGCATGCAGCTGRTGGGCATGTCTCAATAAGTTAAACAAACCAACCCAGGGGCTCAGGAGAAGCCTGCAGGCATAGTGGGCACAGGATGGCTAGGTGTGTGCTGGCAGAAGTATTGCCCCAGTGAAGTGTGCTGTTTGGTAGGGAAGGATAGTATCCTTTTTCTTTTCCAATGTGGAAGGAGGTTAGGAAGTGTGGAATGCTCAAGTGCCGTTGGGATGGGCAWGAGGTAGAATWAAGGAGGGAAGAGGCTGGTGGAGAGAGTGTGAATCCACCCCAGGGAGGACCAGCAGGGAGGATGGCTTGGGAGGGAGGATCTATCTGGGCTTTTTGTGTGCAATGTCAGTTGGGCCCGAAGCTCTGGTCCCAGACATGCAAGGCCATGGGCTGGGTTTACACCTGTGATGCTTTGACCGTTCCATCACATCTTTCCATTTTACTTCCTCTTTGCTTGTGGCAAGATCCAAAATATTCTTTGCCTATGATCTAGGGAAAGGCAAGGAAATGATTCRACCAGGTTAAGGTCAAAAGGCTTTTGAGGTTTTTCTACAAGGTTCTCTGCGTGTGCCCTTTGCTGAGACTCATTCAGTCTCCTTGTGGAGCAATCAATGTTCTGCTTCTGGAAGAGTCCAGTTAACTTCTYTTGCCCTGGGATACCTTCACAGGAAAGGACTCTTTAAGAGCCATTCCTTGAATGCCCTAGTTCCAAGTGTAGCCATATCTGTCATGGTAATGCACAAAATCAGTCATCTTGCTAGAAATTGGTGCTTTCCATGGTTGTTCTGAAGTATGTGTTCATCTACCTCAGTTATGCACAAAGTATTCCCAACTTCAATGAGATGATTTTTTAAAATATATTTCAAGATGTGGYATGTTTAATTGTCCAGGGAAACACAAAACAGAAAYTTTCTAAGCCAYTCCTATGAAAAAATCAGACAGTGCTTCCATCCAGAGGAGAAAGACTTTCTGTGCTCCTTCTTCCTCATCTTAGGGCTGGAGGTGACTCGGAGATGTACCTTGCAATTTTCATGATCCATTGGTGTCTTGGTAATGAATGTTCACCACAGCAGCGCCCTCATTTAGCCTAATAACCCCAGCAAGGTAATATTTGATTTGTGCTAAGTATCTGATTAAACAACATAAAGTATTTAACCTATTGATCTTTTATACCTTGCCAGCCCTGCATTGCTGGATATACTTTAATTACTGGCATGGAGAGCTCTCTTGAATGGGCTTTGCATCTTGTTAAGTTCCTTTCTTTCTTTTACGGCTCCCTCTYGGCAGCTTCCTCTTCTTCTCTTTTCTAGACCTTTCTTTATTCTACCTCCTGCTTCTCTATCTACCACATCAACTTGCTTCTGCCTGGAGACTGACATTGGGATGGGCATCCTCTATGTGGTCATGAACCCTACTGATTATTCTAGAAGGTCATTGATCACATAAACAATAGGACTTGCTACTTTGTCTACCATGAACATGGGAGCATGGAGATTCCTTCCAGCTGACAGCCCTTCCTGAAAGCATGGGTCACAGTTGTTGGATTAACCGTATCCTTCTATCTTGAAAGGAGAGGCGAATGGGCATCCATCAAGAGGACTCATAGGAAGCTATTTGGACTGGCCAATTAGCTAACTACTCTCCCTTAAACTACTTAGGAAGCTACAGAAAATCAAGCTCCCCATTTCTTCTGGCTGCATAGAAATACTTGTGAATGTTAATAATTAGTTGATTTACATGCTGTCTTTCCTTCAAGAGTCTCAAACATGCTGGGCTTGTTTATTTGGTTTCTTTTATTTTAAAAATTGTCTCCACAAAGGCTGAGAGAGCTTCTCCACAGGTTCTTTCAAATTGAGAGTAACACCTCACAGGATTAAGAGAATTCAATCAGGAAATTCATGTGGAACACTTACCATAATTCTTACCACCAATAAGTGCTCACTAAGTAGAAGCTATGATTACTGTATCATCTTGGCTTGATGACTCATGCTTTACCTGTGAATTCYGAATATTTTCAAGGCAGGAAAATGGTACCCTGGCTTGTATAACTGAACACTTTGCCTAGGCCTTTGACAGTTGTCTCACCCTACAGATTAGCATCCTTAGGTCCCTGTTACAAGTCAGCTTTGGACCAAAGATAGTAGACTGTGGAGGGAAAGAGGCCCTAGAAGGCAAATGCTTATCTTCATACAGGTCACTGCTCAAACTCATATTGAAGACCAGTCAATGGGAAAGTTAGCTTTGATGAGTAACATTGTGGGGGGGATTATCTTGACTGTGTTAATTGAGGTAGGAAGAGGTGTCCACTGTGGGTGGTACTATTCACTTGGCAGGGGATTCTGGATTCTTTGAGTAGAGAAAGGGAGCTGAGCACCAGTAGGCATGCATCAAGTCATTGCTCTCTGCTGGCTATAATGAGACTAGCTGCTTCAATGTCTACTCTCCTTGACTTCTCCTCGATGGTTGACTATAGCCTGGAGCCAAATAAGCCCTCTCTCCCTTAAGATGCTTTTGTCAAGGTATTTTATCACAGGAACGGGAAATAAAAGCGAGGCAGTCAGAATGGCTGTTTAAACAGAGTGCTCCAGAGTGTCTTCCAAAGGGTGCTATGCAGCTAACAAGGCAAATTACAGGACATCCTTCCCGGCCACATTAAACGAGCCAGGGTTCTTGTGAGGAAGGTCCAGGCAKTTGCAATTAAAAGCGATTCTGCTCTATGGTAAGAGTCATATGCTACTAAGTTGTACTYCAATGCCAACTCCAAACTTGGAATAAACTCCCAAGAAAGAGCACAGAATATTTATTTTGCAAGAACATCTCATAAGCTCTGCATCCCAGTGGCATTCTGGTACGGAAGAACAATGGAAGTTTGGGGTCACTACCCAGCAGAGACATGTGCACAGCTTTCAGAGCATGGCTTGGGGACTTCTCTGTAGTCCTTCTGGGATCTGGGGGACATAGCAGACTCTTGTCCAACTCAGGGTTAATCGGGGAGGCCAAGGGTGTCCACACTGCAGCAGGGTTCCCTTTTTTCTTCATGGCCTCTCTGAATGGAACATTTTTACTGCATTCCCCTCTCCTTTGTCAGTCACTCTCACTTCAAAATGATGTCCCTTCAGTGACTGTAAACCCAAAGGCAGCTCATGGAAGCCCTGCTGTCRTTGGACATGATCATGTGTACACATACATGTCCCACACCACTGCCTTTGTCCTAAAGCCAATAAAAGTGATTTTCAGATAATCTGCTGCTTTGGAGCCTCTGCACCACTGCTCTCTCCATTAACCTGGCTAATTGAGAACTGACTATGTGTCCTGGAGCATTTCCAAGTGGGAACCAACCCATTGCCTGGAATGATATGGCTTCCCAAGAGAACTGAACAAATACAGAGAAGTATGAAGCCGGGTATCCATTGAAAGCGGAATATATGTTCAAGGATGATCCGATCAGTCCCAGTCCAGAGAARCAATCTTGTTTGGCATGTCACATTGATTTCTGAGTCAGTAAACTGTAMAACTGTCCAGCAGCTAGAACATGCAACAGCCCAGAGAAAGATGAGGCTCGACTAGTAAAGGATGAAGCTATCCTAAGACCAATGAAAGATGCAATGTCATTTTCCATGGGCTGTGTAGCAACTCCTTCCTGGAGGCTACAAGGGACAGGGACAACAGCTATATGTTCTCTTTGACTTTGTGAGGATGAGATAAAGGCCAGTAGGGAAATCACTTGATGTCTTACTATGTAGCTTTGTCTGACCTGAGCTCACTTGTGTAGACCAGGCTGGCCAGAGCTTCTACAGAAAGCCACTGCGTGCAGAAACCCCTGCTTAAGAGCCTTAGTCACATTCTTTTGTCTCAGGACATCATGGTGAAATACGCCAAACAGATCTCAATCATACCGAGGAAAACAAACACTTTCCCCTAATAATCCCGAACAACAAAAATACCTACAGCACCCCCCCCCAAACAAAAGCAGAAACACAAAATTGTAACCACGCTTCCAATGGTGTCATTTTTCTTATGACATAAGCTCCCAGATGGCACAGGCCCTGTCTCTTGGAATAAATAGCAAGCTGCAGAGGGTCATGCCTTGTGTGGTTTTCTGATAAGTATGGTTTGGTTGTATGCTGTTTATCACAAAGACAACAGATAGGGTTGTCAGACAGACTCACGGGCAGCTGAAGAAGAATGAGAGAAGTCCCCCTGGAACTTTCACAATTCTGCCTTCTGTCCCAAACAATAAGAAATGAAATGCCTGAGCTGAGGGCAGTAGGAAGCAGAGACATCCTTCTCAGGAGGGCAAAAAAAAAAAAAACCCTACGCTCGGGGTTAAACTGCACTCACGGGGTCTTACGGTTGTGCATTGACTATCAATCAGAAGTCAGCCAGCTCCATATGTACCTGTTTAGCCCCTGGACCTGACTCCTAATCACTGCCTGAGGAAATGARCCAGAACATTGCGTGGTGGGTTCTGAGGAGGGAAGGTATCAACGATTTGGTTACAGAGCTGGATATGGAAGTTCGGTTTGGCTCACGTCAGACCTTTAGGCGGGCCCCCAAAGCCGAATCGATCCCATCAAAGAYTTTGGCTTACCCACTTTACACAACACCTGGCAGAGTTCAGGCTCAAGACRGACAAGCCAAAGCCTCCCAGGTGTTGGGAGGAGCACCAGAGCCAGGCGGCTCCACTTCACTCTACTAGGATCAAGTTAAGGTTCCGAAGAAACATTTCTCATCTTTATAGGATGCCAAAAAGTAAAGGGGTGGGTTTCTGGATAGGAAGGGGAAGTTTGTGGAAGGAAAGTTGAGAAAA
>BDUI01002269.1:7605-26874 GCA_002335545.1 Apodemus speciosus | reverse complement strand
CTATCTCTATCTCTATCTCTATCTCTATCTCTATCTCTATCTCTATCTCTATCTCTATCTCTATCTCTATCTCTATCTCTATCTCTATCTCTATGTATCTGAGAGAGAGGCATGGCTAGGAATACAAGCCCGATACATGGTTCTTTCAGCTCTTGGCTCTAGAACAGGCCCTACTTCAGAGCCACACCATGGATTCTTTGTGCCCTCAGTCACAACATTCCTTCAAGCCTTGTGGCTTGGCTCGAGCAGCTGGGAATAAAAGATCTCTTGAATACAGGAGGCAGGGCTGCATTCTAGCAGTTGCCACCCAAGGGGAGGAAACACCACGTGGGTCATGTTTTGTATTGCTGCTTCTTGTATTTAAGGGGAAGATTAGAGAAATGCTCTTCCTGGGGAATTCTTTGGGTTTGATTTATGGCGGGTGGAGAGAGCTGAGGACCATTCTTTTGATGATGCTCCAGGGCATGTTAGGAGCCTTCCTTTGACTTTGAACTGCTAGGACCCCATGAACTTTTGCACAAGGATATGTATCAGTTTTAAAGCTAAAGGCTTGAACAAACAATTCCAAGTCGTACCAAGCTGCAGTGTTCCAGCTTTCAAGACACCGCCATGTACATTGTCAACAGCAATGACTTAGGGCCTGAGCTATTAATGGAAACCAGAAAAAGAATACTTTGGGAAAGGTCACCAGGGACTAACTGGAGCTTCAGGAAGTGAGTGTTATATTTACAGTCCTGGGACAGTGCAGATCTCAGCCTTCCACACAAAGAATGCTTTCTTTCTGCCTTTGACATGTCACGAAGGCCAAGTGGGTAAATTCTGAACATCTCACAGATGGATTTGTTACTGAGCTACAAATCCAGACTTACACAAGATGATTTCATTACTCTTCTCAGTCTACCAGAAGAGCCCATGGCCCTGAACATCCTTTGCCCTGCCCTCATACAACAAGAGTTTAATAGAATGAACAGATGGGGATTAGTTTTATTTCTCTCCCTCTCTTTTTATTCTTGAGCTGTGTGCATTCACTGTGTGTGTGTGTGTGTGTGTGTGTGTGTGTGAGTGTGTGCCAATCTAGGAAGTGAGGCATCTGAGACTGTTACACAAAGCTACGGACTCGTGGATGTTGGGTCAGAGTCTGGATTGAGGCAGTGATAGTTAAGAAGAGATTGGTATGTTCTGAGTTTCCTATGAAAATATCCCTCCCCATTAGCACTTACTATTGGTCATACATGCTGACCATTACAAAATTCCATGTGTGAAAGGAAACTCAAAGTTTTAGTGTAACAGTCTCATTTTGCAAATGTCGAAAATAACACTAGAAAAAGAGGTAGTGCTTGCTCAAGGTTATAGAAGTGTTGCTGTCAGATCCAGGCCTAAAGACAAAGCCATCCAGTGTTGGATCACACACACACACACACACACACACACACACACACACCATGTGGAGGTGGTGCATGCCTTTAATTACAGTGCTTTGGAGGCAGAGGCAGGTGGATCTCTGTGAATATGGTCTACAGAGTGAGTTCCAGGACAGCTCAGGCTGTTACACAGAGAAATCCTCTCTTGAAAAGCATAGCAAGCAAACAAACAAAAYCTATACAACTGTGAAATGGGAGGCTGAGTGGTAACCTCTGCACACTTGAGATGTCTTTTACCATGTGAAAATGTTTACAATGGAATACTACTCAGCAATTAAAAACAATGAATTCATGAAATTTGTAGGCAAATGGTTGGAACTGGAAAATATCATCCTAAGTGAGCTATCCCAGTCACAAAAGACTACACATGAAATGCAATCACTGATAAGTGAATATTAATTAGCCCAGAAGCTCTGGATACTCAAGAGACAATTAGCTAATGATATGATTCCCAAGAAGAAGGGAGGAAAGGGCCCTGGTCCTGAAAAGACTTGATCCAGTATTGTAGAGGAGTACCAAAACAGAGAAATGGGAGAGGGGTGATTGGGAAAAGGGTGGAGAGAAGGGGACTTATGGGACATATGGTGAGGGGGGAACTGGGAAAGGGGAAAGCATTCGGAATGTAAACAAAGAATATAGAAAATAAAAAAAAATTWAAAAAAAAGGAAATGTTTACTTGGGACCACAGAATCTACTAGCTGACAGAGCCATTTGTGGACCTCACGGAATTTGACAGGAATTTGAGCAAGGTGATTTTTCTCTGTGTAGTGCCAGTTGCGATCACATAGTAGGCATATCCGGTGGCATCTGGATTGGTTGGGAGGATCCCTGTTCTATGCCCTGACAGGGTAATAAGAGCCCGTGCTCAGGTGCTTCCTATGTTCTTCTGCCCATGTAATATCAGAATATATCTCATTGTCTTCCTTTGTACCAGACTGCTTATTGGTGTAGTTCAGAGCCCTGGAAGTTGGTGAAAACTGCCCTTCCTTTTAAGGAAGTCCCTGGTTATCCCTCAACTGCATCTGGCAAGTCTCTTCCACTGACTAATACCAAAGACCTTCCAGATCTACAAGGAAGAGAACTAAATCCCATCTCTTAGTGACAGAGTTATTAAAGAATTTGTGGCTATCATTCTTCTACCACAGTGTATCCTCTGGCCACTAACATTTATACCTCACCACTATCCCACAATCCCCACAAGCTCTATCTTATTACAGCAGTGGTTCTCAACCTTCCCAATGCAGTTCCTCATGCTGTGATGACCCCCCCCACAAACCATAAAAGTATTTTCATTGTTACTTCATAACTGTAATTTTGCTACTGTTGTAAATCGTAATGTAAATACCCCTAAAGGGTCCAGACTCAAGAATTGCTGTCTTGCGCCAACAGATGGAGACTGGAGGCCCAGGGTCTTGCTTTTTATATCAAGTGTTAGAGCAATCTGGTAGCATTGTGGTTTGGATGTGGAACATTCCCCTCCGGCTCTGATGTTTGAACACGTGGTCCCCAATTGGTGATGGTATCCATACGGTCATATTTATAAAGATATAAGCTGTGGAACCCAGGGTCCAGCTCAAAGCCTCAACTGGCAGACTGACTACTAGGGGTAGAATTTTAAGGGCCATAGGTCACCCCAAGTCTGTGTCTAGTTCTTTGCTTCCTGGAAAGCTGTCACTGCAACTCTCTACTGCCAGCAAGTCACTTAAGCCTGGACACCCCCATAATAGACTGTCACTTTCTCTGAAAGTATAAACATCTCCCTTGTGTCACAGTAACAAGAAAGTTCACTAATTAAGGTGGGAATCTTCAATATAGTCCTATCAGTCAGAGAATTTACAAACTAAGGAGCTGTCAACCAAGTTATCAGTCCTGTATATCTGACATATAAGGACCATACTGTGATAAACAGATGTGGTACACAGACCCTCAAATTCAGAACTAGGAGAGGGCACAGTGGAAGTCCAAGAGTCATTTGTTCATAGCAGTTCTGGAACACAGTTGGTCATACATTGCCTGGATTCCTAAGTGATTTTAAATGTCTGGCCAAGGTTGGAGCCACCGCCTCCCGTCTTGTGCATTAGCACATGCTAAATTGCATGTACCGTTTGTTGGTTTGTGCCAACATCTGAATGCACATGACAACACAGGAGCAGATCTGAAATAAGACTAACTCAGGGAAGAATTCCAATTCTGCAACTTTTACTCTTCTGCCAGTGTGGGATCCTGGACAAATTAGTTTTCTAAGTCTTATTTTGTGCATGAATAGAAATGGAGATAAATGTGTCACTTTTTAAGATTGTGTTTCCCTATCCTTTTCCTGGTTTATTCCTAGAGTACTTAGTACTTCCCCTATTATAAGTTTCATCATATCTTCATAATTAATCTTTTTCTTCTTCACATAACTAGTAGACACATGGAGCCAAATAATTCCTGTCTTTTGTGGACCCATTTTTCCCAGTGATTAGCAAAGTGCCTGATAACCGTATGCTGATCAAATCGGAGAACATGTGTGCCCCTGGCTCCCTTCCTGCATCTGTGCATCTATCTGTTGTATCATTCATAGATTAGGACCCTTGGCTACAGCATTGCTGGTCCTAGGAAACCAAACCGGATCTAGCTCATGAGAAAAACCTATTTTCCATTCTGCTATAAGCACTGCTATTAAAAGATTCTCAGCCTCAACGAAAAAAGATGCATACCAGCCAGGTCTCAGAAAGCTACTAGTTTAACCTTCCTAATAAAAATGACGTGTTTTATAATTTGAGTAGGAATTTAGGCCTTAATACCTTGGAAGAGAAGAAAGTTGAAGAAGGAGGGCAAAAAGGCAATTATTCCATGCTTCAGTGGGCCAAGTACAATTCAGATCCGATATTCTAGGTCCAGTTTTCTTGCTGCCACATTGGGCTCTCTAATTTTGCTGTCAGCTCTCGGATCAAGACAAGAGTAAACAAGGGGACATTAGGCTAGGTATCAGACTCCATCCTTCTTGATACCGGCCTCATAACTAAGGTCTTCTTCATTGCTAGTTGAGGGTCCAAAGAGAAAGGCAATAGAAGCTCTCAGTGGGCAAGCCTGCACTGACGGAGCTACAGTGATTCTGAACTGGATTTTTAATTGTTTAATTCCATACTTCATGGTGCCTGGCACTCCTTCATCGTCCCACGAAGCTTTCCTCCTTTAGTGCTGATGTATATCACCTCTGCATCCATACCGTGAAGATCCGCAGCAAAGGTCCTGAGGTCTGAAGGAGGAGTGACGGAAAGAGAGAAGGTGAGACTAGGACATACTATAGATGGGGGGGCGGGGTGAGAACCAGAGAGAGCAAGGTGGTGTCTGGGAAGCTGGGAGTACAGGGAATGTAGCTTGGGAAGGACTCGTCTGTCTGGAAGGGATGGGGAAACACAACATTCGACAGACTTGCCTAAAGGAGGGACAGAAGATACGTGGGCACACAGGACACAGAGATCTGACAGAAACAGGGGATCCTGTCGTGGAGAGTCAGTTCTGGAAACTCCTCAGGGGTTCCAAGACGTGAGCTGAGGAGCAGGATCCAAGTGATGTGTGTTACCGAGCTGAGAAGAGGACTTCTAGTAGAAATGTGAAGGGTTGAGATATTAGGGAGGGATCAAGATCAGGCCCTGGAATAAGACCAGACAGAAGCACCCAGATCCCCAAAGCCACCTCCAGGGAGGACAAAGGGTAGAGCCTCCGAAAGAAAAAGTCTATCGACCAAGGAGCACAGACTGGACTCCTTTACAAACTAGTCCTGCCAAGCTGAAATGGGCCACATGGTGAAGGAAAACGCTGACCTTTTGTTCTCCCGGGAGAGACCGGAGCACAGATACGGAAGGAAGTTGTTCTGTGGGAATCTACAGCTACTTCAACAGCTCAGAGAAGTCGGAAGTGTGCTGACAGATGTCTTTTCTCTCATACTTCTTTCTGGAACTAAGAGATATGTTCTCTTCATTATAAGCATACTTAGTTGTTGCTAAAGAGCAACACAACACATTTAAACTCTTACTCCTGCAAGAGGGAGAAACAGAAATTCGTCTTTGGAGCAGGCTAGACCAATGGTTCTCAACCTGTGGATCGCAACAGGGATTGCCAGAGGCCATCAGAAAACAGAGATTTGCATTACAATTCATAACATTAGCAAAATTACAGTAATAAAGTAGCAACAAAAATAATTTTATGGTTGGGGTCACCAAAACATGAGGAACTGTCTTAAAGAGTCGCGTTAGGAAGCTTGAGAACCACTGGTCTAGACAATAAAACCACAGTGAAGGGTCTGGTGGTGTGGCGTTGCAGTGCTGCCTGAAGAGGAGGGTGCACCCCACGCCGTGTCCTCCAGTGTATTTGGATCTCCATACAGAGGTAAAGTTTCATGTCCATCCTGTGAGTCTCAGAGCATCTCCAGTCTTAAGATGGAGCAAAGTTCAGTTCCCAGTATCCACATCGGGCTGCTTTTATCTGTCTCTTAATTCCAGCTCCAGGGGACCCGAGAGTTCCTCTTCTCCAATAACACAGGTCCAGGACATGACTTAATTGGTTCTTTCTCTTACGTACTCCTGCTCTTAAGAAGTCTTACAGAAACCCAGGAGCACAGCCTTACTAAGCATGTACTCTCGCTGCACCCACATGTGCATTCAGGAGGCTCTTCTGCTACCCAGTGTCAGAGATGGTCTATGTTCATATTTTGTCTGTGCCCCTTAGATGTTGGTCTTTCATATACCAGAATATGAGAAGGGAAACACAGCTAACTTTTCCTTCAAAATTGCTATAAACCATATCACTTCTGCTCAGTGTTCTTAGGTGAGGCAAATCATGTGGTTGTGCCCAACTTTAAAAGACCAGTGAAGGGATTACCATGATTCCAAAAGGAAATGCTTGTTAATGTCCTCTTATTCCATGGAATGACTATTCTTTCCAGAGGTGTTGCGCTACCTACCATTGTAGTACAAAAACAGAATTGAAAGCTTGTCTGTCCACTCAATTTCACGTCATCTCTGAAAATACTGTCCAAAATATGAAGTGAAAAGGGACTCCTTTTCACTCTTACCAATCTATTTTATTGCAACAGCTGGTTCAGTGTGAGTTACCCTTGGGCAATTCTTTCCAGACCACTTTAATTGAGTGGGTTACCACATCCTCTTCATAGACATTATTATTTACACCCATTGATTTTTCTATGTACTTTTTAATTTATGAATTTTTAATAAGTTATAAATTAAGTTTTGTTCTAAGTATAGCATGAAAGATAGAAGAGTGTAAATATAACTCCCTGAATAGCACTTGCCGTCCTTTGCATATTAGATAACGAGTGCTCAGTAAATCACTGCAGCTAATGCTAAGTGAGGGAAAATAATTTCAAAGGCCATTTAATAAAATAACAGAACTATGTATGTCAACAGACCTTAAAGTCAGGAGACAATTTCAGCTTTGTTGTGATCATGTAGAGCTGAAATGAGGAAATTATATTATGATGCATAAATCACATCGCCACAGAATTTAGGAATGTCTTCAAAGAGTAAAGGGAGGCTGTGTAGGGTGAGGTGTAGGTAACTCCAACATTCAGAGGTGGATGTAAGGGGATTACTGCAAGTTCCAGGCCACCAGGACTATACAGCAAGAACAGATGTCAAAATAAGGAAGAAGAAAAGAGAGAGAAAGAGGCGAGGAGTATCTCGGAGAACCTTAGCAGCACTCCCAGGTTTGGAGGGGTAACAGAGAGCTATGGGATGGAAGGGGCTGGTTACCATGGTACCTGTTTCCTGTTGCAGATCAGCCTCACTGTTCAGAAATTTCACTCATGGGATCGCAACTTCCTCTGAATTGAAATGTTCTAGTCCAGAGAAAGACTCCTTAAAACTCAGGAAGTAACAACTCCCAAGTCTCAGGAAGTACCTAAATTTACAAGTTGTAAGCTCCACCCCCTTTTCAACCCATATTAAATAAGACTGGAAAAGGAACTCCCCAACCTTGGTGAGGTTCCTTCCTAGGTGTGTGTGTGTGTGGGGGGGACCTCCAGGGTCACAGCATTTGAGTTTGTCATCTATGCTGGGGTGGGCATCTCAGTGACACAGCTCCTTTGAGTCATCCATGCTAACAACGCCTCACACATATGCTCGTAAGTGACTCCAAGAAACTCATGGGTTCACTAAGGCAGACATGGGTAGAAGAGTTCCTTTGATCTGCCATTGGTGCCCTATCTGAACTGTACAAATGTTGTTTATGTTTCCCTGCTGAAAGTCACAGGAGCACACAGTCAGGTTCTGGTTCAGACAGAGAAAAGAAGCCTGGGAGAGTAGGCTGCCCCACGCTGTGGGGTCTCCCAGGGGTTTAGGCAACTGATACTCAGAACTTGACTTCTCACGTACCAACTCTGCCAAGAATGTGGCAGGAGTTCCCAGGCCACTATATCATGACACAACTATGTCACATTTGTCGATAAGGTCAGAGAGGTTTCCAAGAGCAACAAAGTCCTCAGACAGCACAGTTCAAGTTGAACTCTTGATAACTTCTAAGAGATTTGCTCCCTAACTCTTGATAACTTTCTAAGAGAAAGTTCTTGCACCCTGAGCTACACTCTAATTTTTCCTAGACATAATTCTTGAGTCTAATTCTCTTTTTCTTTCTCAGCAACTTTTGTTCTTTTTCAACTGGTCACTGGTTCCTGGAGCGGCCTAGGAGAGAACACTGTGCCCATAATGAGTATTCTGCTTGGAAAGAGAGTCTCAGAGTCCACAAGGTCTCAAAGGCTCACTTTTCGCCCTGCCACTGCAACCCACTTTCCTGTTGCTTGAGATCTAGGGCCAGTCACCTTCTCTGATGCCCAAGTTCCAAACCTTTGAATCCTGTTTTGTTTCATTTCTGCTTTTGAGCCAGGCAGTCTGTTCCTGCTTGAGCCCTTCCTAAAACTTTGCCCAGTGCAGCCCCATTCACATACATATAGTACAAACCTCTTTCACCCCTCTCTCCTCAAAGAACAGTGCAGAGCACAGCAAGCATCCTCTCTGCCATGAAATGGTCCCTGATAATGGTTTCCCATTTCGTTCTTGCAACTGATGGGCCTTCATCCCTTTTCTTCAGTATCAGACGCCTGGCTGCCCAGGCCCCAGTTGTTAGGATCACAGTGTGCTGTCTTGTTTTCTTTGACATGCCAGCTGAGTAGAGGCTGGTAGTGGCAAGCAACACTGCCCAAGTCTCTCATCTAATGGGGTCAGTAGCTAAAAGGCACTGCTTCTCACAGTAATGCAGGGATCTYCGACTGACTGACGAACGCTCTGCCTGCCTTTGCCTGTGATTAGCAAGGCTGCCTTGGCTGTTGGCACATGGTCCAGAGAGAGCAAAGGGGAGAGTGTAGAAATGACAGCTTCACTCTCGGCCCATCTTGTCAGCTGGAATTCAGGGCAGAGTGCAGCTGACTACAAAAGAAGGGAACCACGCAGCCACGTCTAATAGGAAATCGCACAGCCACACCCAGAAACAGCACAGGAAACAGGAAGAAAACCAACAGGTGTGGAGAGGGCTACTGATGACTGAATTGGGTCCACTAATCCCAGAGATCTGGACACAGGGTCAAGTATAAATATTCATAAAACCTTGACACTTGCGCATGTACACGGCTCTAAGTTCTATCACTATCGCCAACCAAGGCAGACATGTTTGTGTGGACACACATATTTGTATGATTCAGAACAGTTAAAAATAAAAGAATGACTAAAGAGAAAAAAATACGCAAGAAGAAAATAGGTGGCTGTATTAACATCAGCTACATGCTGTCGAGGTAAATAGAAAATTAACACTTAAAAAATGAATCATATCAAACTATATTAAGAAAACACTGAAAGCATAAGAAAAGAGATGATCAGAGGGGACTTCTTAAGGCCACGTTTTAATTCCCAATAGACTAGGAAGTTAAAAATAAAGACATTTAAGTAATATATTTGATATGTTATTATCACTGAGAGTGCATATTTCTTTTGGCATATGAAGAAATTCCAGCTATTCATAGCCACAAAAAACCCCTCAGATTCCAAAAATTGCAACTAGTGTAGGCCACACCTCCTGGTCATATTGCAATGATATTGGAAATAAGAAACTTAAATAAAACATTTCCATATACACATAAAATCACCTATAAATCTAAAACAAAAAAAAAACCCACATCATTTTAAGTAACCCTAGTCTAAACACTCAAAATAATTGTGCTATTTTGATTCTTCAGGCCTCAGGAAGTGGGTAGGTGAATTATATAAAATTATAAGATGCACAGATTATTTTAGGAGATGGAATCTATAGCAAATGCAATGGTACAAGTGGACCACTCCCAGTCCAAGGGGAAGGTGGCTGGAGGGAGGGGCCAGCAGCTTGAGAGTGGATTCCCCTCTCTGGTGCACCCTGACTGACCTGCTTCCTACCAATTGCTTCTTCTTGCATCCACCATTGCCGCCTCTCTTCCTGTCTTGTCCTCATAATGCTGCTACTTTAGTGAGTACGTGGTCCTCTAGCCTCTGTGGTCTTGCATCATCAAAGGACTTTTCAACTCAGGCCCTGCTACTGTCTTCTCTGAGTATTTCTGAATTCAACAGAGATAGGATTCCTCTGTGTAGCCCTGGCTGTCCTGAAACTTGCTCTGTAGACCAGGCCAGCCTTGAACTCACAGAGGTTTGCCTGTACCTGCCTCTTGAGTGCTGGGATTAAAGGCGTGCACCACCACCCTCGGGCTTCAGATTCTTTTAAATGGAATCTCCTGAGCCCTCTCTGTCTTTATTGTGTGTTGACCTTCCCGGCCGTGCACTGATGCTTTGGGACCTCACCTTCCTCCTTACCCAGAAGATGATGGTGGAAGGGGGTGGGCGGGTCTAAGGCCAAAACATAAATGTTGAATAGCTGTCCTTTCTGGAAAGTCAGTGGGTACAGTGGGGCAGTCACCGGTGAGACAGGAGAGATAAGAAATATTTGTTGAAAGGAAAAAAAAAAGCACTGAGCAACTGGTGCCTGGTGCTGTGTGAGATGCTAGATCTAACAAA
The DNA here is from genome assembly GCA_002335545.1 of Apodemus speciosus. Lineage (NCBI taxonomy): Eukaryota > Metazoa > Chordata > Mammalia > Rodentia > Muridae > Apodemus > Apodemus speciosus. Next base: position 16,421 of record BDUI01002269.1, on the reverse strand, counting down.
CCACGACTCTGCTTTCTAGAATTCCCATTTTCAAAGGYAGAAACAGAAGCACAGTTGACCGTGATGGAAATGAAAGGACAGTGTGAACRAAGCAGACCTGCCTGCTTTTGAAAGACAGTGTTTACGTAAGAAAAATGATACTGCACATAAAGATAAATTGTACATCCACACGGTCTTTAATTTCTTCTCAAACCTTTTGAACATATCTTTCTACATTCAACATTGAGCACATGCAAATGTGACTTTTATAAATGATAATAAAATTATTTTTATGTTGGACAGATAGTTTTAAAATATGCAAATCTTTTAAGCTAATAAAGCCATTTCAAAGACTACCTCCGATCAGAATAATTGGCATTCTGCTCAAGCATATTTCTATAAAGTCTTTTTTAAAATTTTTAACTTCTGTAGAAGAACCCATTTAATCTTTTTAAGGATCCAAGATTTCTCTATAAGAGGCTAAAGGATGAATCTCATATATATATATATATATATATATATATGAGATTATATATATATTATATATTATATATTATATATTATATATATTACATAGTCTCAAGAAGATTGGGTGGTAATACATTGTAACCCTGGTTGAGACAAACTAACAAAGGTGTGAAGATAATCTCCAACCATCACATGGGGAAAGCCATTTCCTTGCTTGTTTGTTTGTTTGCCAATATCTGGAAACTTCTTTTCCTCCAGATGCCATGGATTCCTAAGTTTTTGGTGTTAGTTTTATTTCGGAAGAATTTCTGAAATAAGTGTGTCCAAAAGCACGTGGGACAGACAACAATTTGGCAAAACACTTCTCTCCCCTGGAGTGCTTAATGAAAATTCTCCCTCCCTCACCCTGAGATCTGAAATTAGGAGGTTAGAGATAAGGGCCTGTGGTTGGCATTCACTACATGCAGCTGAATTTTTCGGTTGCCTGAAGATAACGCTGGAAGGCATGCTGCCCCAGCACCGGGCTCAGGCCTGCGCATTGGCATTTTAGCCAAGACCAAGGCCTAAGTGAAAGGAGTGAATTCAACACTCATTTCTCCAAACACTGAGCTACACATTGTTATAAACGGTAGAATTTCCTGACTGAAATTTCTTATAGTGTCTTTTCTGGTTTGTGGATAAGATAGCTGTTCAGAAGCCAAGATGTGCTCTGAAGCAAACAAAACTAATTTAAGACAGCAATTGGGCAGAGTAGGGAGCACCGAGGTTAGCCTGTGCTCTGAGGTGAAGTTGGGAACTTTCCCACCACTGAATGCACAGGAAGGATTACAGGGTAGGAAGGCTAAAAGGGGGTTCCCATGAAAACGTATGGGGTCCAAGCCCAGTGAAGGGCTAGAAGCAAATATCTTTTCCCAGTGGGATATAAACCTCTCACTAGCTATGAGGACAGGCAGGGACATATTCTCTTGGTTTCTTAACCATAGGTTACAAATTATGTGACTTCTTGCTACCTGGGTTGTCTAAAGCTCTCAAAGGGGATATGTGGTTTAAAATAGTTAAGGTTTTCAGTAACCTGGCAACCCATGCAAGAACAAAAATACATCAGAAACTTTCCAAATACAGGAGAGGTAGCTCAGTGGTTAAGAGCACATATTGCAGAGAATCCAATCCAAGTTCCTAGCATCTGGGTATTGTGATTTATACCTACCTGTAATTCCAGCTCTGGCTTCTACAAGCATTTCAACACAAATATGCATATCCACATATTTAAAAATAATAAAATGAATCTTTTTAAACCTTACCAAATATGTTTCCAAAATAAGAGCTCACATTAAAAAAAAAAACAACCTCCAAATAGCATAATGAGCCTCCAAAAGACAGAAAAGTAGTGACGATACTTAGATAATACAATTATTGAACATACCTACACACAAACTTTGTAATTCAAAGACATAAATGATGTATGAACAGAAGATGATGAAAGGATTACAAGGAAGAAAGTATAAAGAGTCTGCAGTGACAGAAAGGGAGAGGTCTGAGCATTACCATGCCTACTAAAACATGGCTGGTTTGAGAGAGCTCAAAGGAGAAATAGTATACTGAGAGACCTGAAATTACCTACAGTGTGGTACATAGACAGATGTATATAGACACTCCGCAAGAGAGCCAATTGCTGTATAAGATAATTTAAAAGACTGACTAATATAAGTCCCAGCATTAAGAACAGTAAAAATATAGAAGAAATATATATAGGCAGAAAAATATAGAAGAAATATAGATAGGAGAAAAAAATATAGGCAGTGGTGGCAGTTCTCAGGAGGCAGAGGCAGGCAGATTTCTGAATTTGAGGCCAGCCTGGTCTACACAGTGAGTTTCAGGACAGCCAGGACTACACAGAGAAACTCTGTCTTGAAAAGAGAGAAAGAAAAAATGGGGGGTGGTGGTGGTGATTTAAAAATATTAAAGAAATAATCGCTGAAGAGGATGGAGGAGAAAGCTGTCAGTAGAGTGTTTGCATGCAAGCCCAAGGACCTGAGTTCAATTCCTGGAATCTACGTTAGCATAAAAAACAATTGGCATCTATCTACCAGCCAGCCAACAATAACAAAAAAGCAAAAAACAAAGCTGAGAGGAGTGGTGTGAGTTTGTAATTATTCCACAGTTAAGGAGGCAGAGATAGAGAGATAGTGAGCCTGCTTGAAGAGTTCTAGACCAGTGAGAGATCTTTTCTAAAAATAAATAATTTTATGCATAAATAAATGCACAGAACCTGAGTAAATGGTACCTGAGATTGTCATTTTCTAGCCTGCCTACACACATGAACACACACACACACACACACACACACACACACACTGATGGCTAATCCTGATTGTTGACTTGACACACGAGGAAGATGGAGCCTCTGCTCAAGAATTTTTCCCTCTGTTCAAGAATTTGTCCTGATGGCATTCTTTTGATTGCTAATTAACTAACTGAAAAGGGAGAGCCTAGCCCCTAGGCATGTGGGCTTGAGCTGTGTAAGAAAGGGGCTTTATCCTGTAGGAGACAGAAACCCTTTCCCAGTCTACCACACCGCTAGGTTGCTTTGGTTGTTGCTTTGGTTATGGTGTGTATCAAAGCAACAATAATGGAAACTGGACACAGAAAAATTTCTAAAGAAAGAGAAGGAGGAGAGAGAGGAGGGGGGGAAGAGAGAGAGAGAGAGAGAGAGAGAGAGAGAGAGAGAGAGAGAGAGAGAGAGAACTATGAAACTTTTGCGTGTCTAGTGAAAGATAACAGTTTGAAGAGACCAGAGAAACCCAGGGAATCCTATTTGTAAAGAATTTAAAAGGCCCACAGATTAAGATATCTGGTCAACCTTCTAAAATTAAAAAAAAAGATAGCAGAAGTAGCTACAATTTTCTCTATACATTTGTGCTCATTCATTTCCTACGTTAGGTAAAACAAAAACTCATCGAAACGCACAAGCTTTCAAAGCACACGGAAAACATTTGTCATAGCTGGCCAAATTAAATGGGAGGTAAAGCACGCCGCATGCTCTCACAAGGCAATGCGCTTGGACATCAATGATAAAATCATACTTAGAATGCACCTCCGAATCACTCATAGTTCAATAAATTCAAATAAAATTTAGAAAATACTTTAAACTCAACTTTTACAAATACAGAAAGCAGCCATATTTTTATTATAAAAGAAAAAAATTGACAAATTCCTTTTAAAACATACTTAACCGGCTGGGCAGTGGTGGTGTACACTTTTAATCTGGACACTCAAGAGGCAGACAGGTGGATCTCCATGAGTTAGAGGCCAGCCTGGTTCACAGAGAAAAGAAATCCTATCTCGAAAAACAAACAAACAAACAAACAAAAACAAAACAAACACAAACAACCAAACAAAAAAATACATAACCCAAAGACTCAAAGAGAAATAGAAGACCTGAAAATCATTTTTAAAGAATTAGTCACTTCACAAATAAAAGTCTAAGTCTAGCTGGCATCTTTAACAATTCTACCAAAAACAGAGAGAATTCTAACGTGGCAACTATTCTTAACATAAAAAGGGAGAACACTTTCCAGATCATTTGTCAGGCTAGCATCACCTTGACAGTCAAACAGGAAGAGAAAAGAAACCAGTGTGTCAGTATTAGTTATGAACATAGTCACATAATGCAAATAAAACGAACAACTCAAACATAATAAAGTCAGTACCGTAATATCCACTTGGTTTGTCTCAACTAGGAATAGTAAGTTCATTTAAAATAAAAAAAAATGCAGTTCTGTTTTTCACTTCTTCCTTTTAGATGTCTTGGCACTCTCAGAGCCAAGTTCTGAGATCCATGTTTTCCCTTGCATGCTGGCTTTCCTAGACAGATAGCGGATGAAACAGCTCATGTTCATACCTTTATTGTAGTGGATCTTAGAGAGTAGGAAGGGTTTTTGTTTTGTTTTGTTTTGTTTTGTTTTGTTTTGTTTTGTTTTTAGAGTGAAGTTTCATTCGCTGAGTTTTAAGGCATTGGGGATATCTCATTTGCATGGAGAGGCATTTTAGGAGGTTGAACCTGTAATTTTCCAAGGGGTCACCTGAGATCTCTCAGGTAGTGTGGGTTGGGCTCCCCAAATCAGGTGAAGAAGAGGAAGCCCTGCTAAGAAAGTGAGCCCTTCACTTTGTTCGGAGCTCAGGAAAGCTGTCTGGACATAGTAGACTGCAAACTTAGGAGGTAGGTGCAACACTAAAATACTGATTGAAACAATGTAGCAAGTTACTTTGTACTTTTACTTAGTTATCCATAAAGTCTAAATGGTTTAAGCAAGTGTGGAAAGACAGGGAAAATCAGGTTAGCTGCAGGTAGTATTAATACCTATGGAGAAATTTCTCCAAACTCTCAGCTAAGTAATTCCAACAGGTTAGAGAGTTTATCAAGTCTGATAGATACAAAAATAGATATGAATATTGTTAGACACTTGTTGCTGTGCAAAATACCTGATGAAATGAAGGGTTTATTTCGGCTCATGGTTTGTGGGGACACAGTTCATCAAGGCAGTAAAGGCACTGGTGGGAGGAGACTGGTATGCAGATCCATGGTCAGGAAGCAGAGAGAAGTGAAGGCTGGGGCTTCTGGGTCCACTCACCTTTTCTCATATATCCACGGCATGGAACCCTGCAGTCCCTGTTTAGGCTGCATCTTCTCTTCTCAAATAAATCTTTGGAAACACCTTTATAGACACACCCAAAGGTGTGTATGGTGACTCTACATCCAGTCAAGTTTACTGTTAAAAATGAATTATCACAAATATCAACAGCATTTCGTAAAAATAAAAACTAAGAGTTAGGGGCTGGGTAGATAACTCGGTTGATAAGGTACTTGCCATGCACTGCTAAGGATCAGAGTTCCATCCCTGTGAAAATCTGTGAAAAAACAAACAAAAACAAACAGACCGGAAACTGGGAATGGAAGGTCCGTGCATGTGTAACCCCAAAGCTGGGCAAGTGAAGACAGGCAGATCCCAGGGCGCACTGGCCAGACAGTCTAGACTATTTGGTAAATTCCAGGTCAGTGAGAGGCCCTGTCTCTGAAATAAAATGGTTGCCAGAGCCTGAGGAATGACAGCTGAGTTCTCTGGCCTGAACACCAGTCCACACACACTCAGAAAGCGTTCTGAGAAAGTGTTCCAAAATGTGATTTTTTAAAAAAAATTGTAATTTACAAAACCACCAAAACTAAAAGCAATATGCCTAAGGGAAAAAAATGTACAGGCCTTTATAGGGAAAATTACAATACATTACAAAGGATAAGCAATGCCCATACAGCAAGGTTTTGCTATGGATTAGTTAATCGTAAAGATGCAATCTCTCCTAGACTCCATAGACACAATGCAAATCTAAATTGAAAGAGGTCCCCCACCCGACTCCCCACCCGAGGCACCCCACCYGAGTTTTCCCCTTCCTRTGTAGGTATGAACACAATCAGACAAGCTGTGCTTAGGATGAGGAAGAAGGAAGAGTACTCTTGAATAATTGAGCCAGGAAGGGAAGAATTCATCTAAGTGCTTGTAAAGAATTACTATATAGTATGTTAACTAAGACATTGGTGTGTACTTCTAGGATGAAATGGAACAGAGGGCATCTCTATGGATTATTTCAATGCAAAGAATGGACTTGGAAAATGGAGCTGAAGGGTCTGGAGACAAAGCTCAGCGACAGTGAATCTGTCTAGCACATTCAAGGCTCTAGCTTCAACACTCATCACACACACACACACACTGCACTGTTCATAAAGAAAACAGATCAAATTTGGTCTCCACTTACGAATGTACACAAAAATTAATTCTGGTAAATTAAAAACTTAAGGGGGGAAATTGACAGTGACATTTAAAAAATAAATAATGTATAAGGAAGGGATAATATCTTTATAAATGTTAGAAAACTATTTCCAAGTAAGAAGTAAAAGCCAAAACCACAAAGAAAATAGAGTTAATATCAGCTCCATTAAATTGTCGTGCTTCTTGGGGCTGGGACAATCAGTGATGGCTCAGCAATTAAGAGAACTTGCTCTTACAGAGGACCTGGGTTCGGTTCCCAGCGCTCATATGATGGCACACAACTGTCTGGAATCCCATTTCCGGGGTATTCAGCGCCCTCTGCAGGTCTGAACAGGAGCTGCATGCACATGGTACACATACATGCAGGCAAAACACTCAAACACCTAAAATAAGAGTCTCAGTAGAAGAAGATGCTCCTAGTCCTACTGCAACTTAGTATGCCAAGGCAGGTTGATATCCGTGGGAGGCCTCCTTTTTTCTGAGGGGGGAGGGRCTAGGGGGAGGGAAGGTAAGAGGGAGGGACTGGGAGGAGAAGAGGGAGGAGAAGCTGCCCATCCAGATGTGAAGTAAATAAATAAATTAATTACTAAAAAAGAATAAATCAAAAAATTTTAAATTAAGTGCCTGTGAACCAAGTGGGCACACGTATAATCCAAGGACTCAGATAGCTAAGGCAGGAAGATGTCAAGACTGTGACCAGCATTAGCTAAAGAGCAAGATCCTGCCTCAAAGGGAAAAAATAGCCAAGCATTAAAAATAAAAGTAAAACACTAAAGAAGAACTAGATTGTGATTGATACTGAAATCAGGGCAGAAATGGTCTCTGAGAAGGAAGATCCTGGGACTTGATACATTAATGATCAAGTATGTATTGATCAATGATGTATTGATAAATAACTTCCCTCAAATAGGCCTCTAATCATTCATTTCCCTTCCATATATTTTATTTATTATGTGACTTGGACTTTGAAAATGTTTKYACTTATCATGAACTCTCRCCCACAGGAATTTCTTCTGGGGAATTCTAAGCCCCTATTAGCATTTGGGAGAGACATKGGAAAGGGTCCAGAATCCTTCCTGTTTCCTCTCCATGAGTAGGAGAAAAGGCTGGCTGGCCAGAGCTTTTATGACTCCACCTGCTCTTCTATAAGATTTGGACATTTTTAGACAACAAAAGTATAATATCTGTATGCCCTGCTGACACTAACAGATCTCCTTTTCAAATCCTAGCAGCCCATTTCACCCCAGTGTTTTAAGTGAGCAGGACTTACCACACAGATATCTGCCAAGATTTTAGAAGATGCCCTCCAGGGTTATACTGTGCCATCTTGACAGAGTTTACCCACCCAGACCTCATTCTACTGCCTAGGGACTTTCCTGGTGACTCTGACTCCTTCATTTTGTCCCAGTCTGGTGGCTTTTACTCTCGGTCTAGATGTCCAGATGTGTGGCCTGAGGGAAGCAGTGATTTCAGTTCCATTTTCCACACTCTTTCCAAGGCCCTTCTCCCCACAGTCACATCAAGCCCCAATGGCTGCCAAAAGGCATCAAATCAGCTCCCTTGCGCACCCTCCTTGTCCCAAATACGCAGGAAGAAGACCAAGGGATGCAGTGGCATCTGCAGACTGTCATTCACATCACTTTAAGCTCTATGGCCGAGAGTCCCTCATTCACCCCACCGTCAACCTTAGCACGTTGGATTCCCACCCTGGGAAGTTCCAAATGATGGAAAAAACTCTTTAGAGAATTGATGACTGTTTTGCTCTTGGCTGGAACTTGGGATAGAATGGGCATTCCAGAGARCTGGTCCAAGACACCACCTGATCCGAGCCTTTCCCTCCCAGAGTTCAGAATGTTCCTCACTGAAGGACCTCACATTTCACACACTGAAGCTTGAGGCTCTTGTTGCTACAACACAACCTCACAAACCATGGCAACTGTACCGGCCAAACCCAAAGTTGGACTTCGTACATGGCATAAGAGTCAAGTTGCCTTAATCTTGCATTTTTGGCTCATTTTTCCTAGCCACATCCTAAAACCAAATGGATTGAATTACTAGATGAAAAATAAATTCTGTCCGTGGGAACTGTTGCTATTGTCGCAGAAAACAAAAAGGGAGGTGTTTTCCAACCATGCCTAAAAGGAGGTGAAAACTGTTTATGATGGGGGGACTTAAATTCCTACCACGTACAGGAAAATGGAGTTGGTTGTTTAATTAGACCGCCTAGTCAAAGCCCTCTGGTTATTTTAAATTGTGTTTTAAAAYATCAACTCCAGRGAAATGTTTCTGAAGAGCAATTCAAAAATGTGTATTAAAGCCTTTCACAATGTATATAATTTTGCCCTGTCATTCCAAGTCTGGGAATAATTATGATGGTGCTCAGTGATTTGCCTGCATGGGTGCTGAATGCTACATTACTAACAATGACACAGAGGTGGGGTGCTCTGATGTYCGACATGGGAAATTGGTCAAATAAGTTACTGTACAAAGGAAGCTCTTTAGAGCATAAATAGCCCCCTGGCTGTGTCAATGGCCTCTCGATTAACT
>BDUI01002268.1:68382-84465 GCA_002335545.1 Apodemus speciosus | reverse complement strand
AAACAAACAAACAAACAAACAAAAACAGCTGTTGGTCTCCACAGCTTAATGTCTTAAATACATTTGCATTTATAGATTGTTCAGATGATATTTTTGCTTACAGCTATCTTTGAAGAAACCAGAATTATATCAAAGTGGATATCAACAGCTAGGTATGCTTCTGTAGGTCTTGTAAATGTTTATTAGTAAACCTTTAGGAAGTTTCATTTAAGATTATGAGTAAATGTTTATAATTTGAAAACTCTTACAACTCATTAGATGATCTGTTTTATCCATTTTCTGAATAACACATAAGAAATTGGTTTCCAATTTTAATATGCATATTAATTATCTAGGGAGCTTGTTAAATACAGATTTATTTTTTCCTCCTTGCTTAAGAAAATCTTATATCTTATGGTGGTAGGGAGTAAGGAATTCATTCTTTTKTATACTCTTCAGGTGTATTTTGCCGAATGAAACTTTGTTTCATCCATTTTTAGGAACAGGGTGACTAATTGTTTTCTTATACAACTGYTTCAATGTGCATAAACACAGGATTCTAAAAGCATTTTGTGGTAATAATTGTATTTTAGGGAGTTTACTAAATGTATCTATTTGKTGAATTCTAACACTCACATGATGCTTTAAGCTTAAGGAATCACTTTGATGTCTATTTCCATATTGTCTGGTATTGTATGGTAGTTTCATGCAAGTAAGTTACATGAAATAGCAAGCCCCAAACTAGCACTGTCAGTAATTCAAAGCCTCTGAAGGTTCTCAGCCTGTGGATCATGACCCTCTTGGGGACCGTCAAACAACCCTTTCACATGGGGTCTCAAAGACCATCGGAAAACACAGATATTTACATTATGATTCATAACAGTAGCACAACTGCAGCTATAATGTAGCAACAAAAATACATTTATGATTGGGGGTCATCAAAAGGTCACAGCATTAAGAAGCTTGAGAATCAGTGGTCTGGAGTCACCTTGTGGCCATATTTCAAAACCCAGGTGATATTTCTGCTTTATCACATTTACTTAGAGAAATGGATTAGCCTGTATGAAGGCAGAGTCTGTATCGTGGATGTCTGTGCACTAGAGGCAGAACTGGAAAAACTACACCAGGCTTGGTGGTGCAGGCCCCTAATCACAGCATTTATGGGATGTGGAGACTGGAGAACCTGGAGTTCACAGTCATCCTCACCTACAAAGAGAACTCAAGGCTAGCCTGAGCTATGTGATATCCTTTCTCAAAACAAAGAACCACAGAGGGGCTCTTTCACAGCTTGTCAATATGTGATTTTAAAATTCTTTCCTTTCTGTGCAGTTGACTTCCGCTCACCCCTCATTTCAGTCTGTGGCAAAGGTCTCAATGACCCTTCATCCCAAATATCATCCTCATTTTTTTCCCTTTCAAAATGTCATATATTTTTCCTTTACTGAAGTTGTGACAAGTACAATTATAGACCTTTTGTGCGATTAATGAATTTTATGTCTGCRTCCTCCACAGACTGTAATTCCTCCGTGGACCATGTTTCATTAACTGCTATTAAATTAAAAGCTTGACCCGAGACCTGGCAAAGGGAAGCATTTAATGTGCTGTGTGCATGAATGGTGTGTAATAGAGAAATGTCCAGTCATAAAAGTCCCAAGTTTTGCTTTTGTCTTTGTATTTCTTTTTGACAGATGTTAGTGCATCTTACGGAATTGTCTGTGTTCTTTGGATGTCACAGACACACTAGGACTGTCAGAAAGATGAAGCTGTTGAGACGTCTCGTGTAACGGTGCCATTTTAGACTGCCAAGTCAACTGAAAGGAGTGATTACTGATAATCATTTTAAATTACAGCTTAACTGCTGATCATTGGCTTTTCTTGCTAAAATATTATGCCCAGTCTGAAATGCTGGAAACAGAGTGGTCTTGTGGGRACTGTAGGTGGGAAGAAGGGTGGGGCTATTTGTGCAAAACTCTAATGACAAAAGGTTTCACATTTAAACAGAAACAAATATAACTTTCACATCTAGAGATAAAATAAGGTTGYAGTTCTGAATAAATTACCGATCTCCAGTAACTGCAACACGCCATCTTTTAGTGTATGCAGAGTTGCAGTGATGCTGAGTCTTAGCCCAACTGACTGAAAGGAGCTGTGTGTTCCTTTGCACATCAAATGAAGAAGCAAACTGGAGAACGTTAGTGTCTCAAATGCTCCTGGAAAACGCAACAGTTAGATCATWAATGGCAAAACCAAGAGTGTTTGGAAGATGTGTCTGGGACACAGGTCAAAGCTGTAGAGGTGACACTTGTTGAGTGCTGTATGCTGGCTGTGCTCACACTGCTTGGCTAAGTCCTTGATTTGGGGTGGTTACTACAGCCAGGGTAGTAACTAGTCCTTTTGTGATGACCTTGCAGGCTCATTGAACCAAAAAGAGGAGCCTATGTTCTTGTGATATGGTTCAGACCTTCTCAGTGGCAGCCATACTTGAAGAGTAGGTGTCAAGGGACAGGTTGGATAATGGAAACAGTTCCCTTTGGACACTGAAGACAGTCCCATTGTTTCCAACTAAGTGACTCCTTCTGCTGGATAAGGTTTCTTTCCCCTGGTGATTCCATTGTTTATCTACCACAGGAACAGCCAGCTCATTCAGCAAGTGTGGCTTCTGAGACATTTACAAGAGAATACCAGGGACCTCYGCCACTCCGCAGTGTCCCYGGTGAACCTGTGAATGACAGAGGYGCCCTTCATTTGGACACCTGAACACAAATATTCAGATCTGTAGTATTAAGATGTGTGTGACCCCAGTCTTAGGGAAGGGGCTTCACCCATTTGTATTCTCCATTTTGAAATTTGATAACTTTAGGGGGTGAAGGCTGCGGCCGTGGCCGAATTTGCCAGGTCATTCTCTGAGCCAACTGAATTAAAAAGAAAGAATGCAAATGCTCCTGGCCTGATACTCCAGACTTGTAAGATGGGGATAGTATTAATGTTATGCAGACTGATGTGAAATCAATTCAACGCAGTGGTTCTAGCCAGAACAGTATAACTGGCTTTATCTATATTTGTAGGTGCATGGATATTCAAATATTATTGACTAAATATATGGAATTCTTAGGTTTGAAAAAAATAGTTTTATAATTTATTACTTTAGCATCTTCAAGTTCTTTTTCTTAAGCATGGCAAAATAATAGTATTTGAATTTTTCTCCATGACTTAGTTTATCTCTAATTTGTGTTGCTTGAGTTTGTGCCCAACCCAGATTTGCTATATTGGTCAGTCTCTACCTTCAGGGGCCATTGGGTACTCCAGGTTTTCATTTTCTGTTCCTATCTCATGATACCCCCAAGCATTTTATTGACAAGTAGAAACTTACAGTTACATTTGTATGACTGCTAAATTTACACCAATGTAATCTGCCTTATATGCATACTAATAACCATTGTTTTAAAGTTTCTAGGGCATAAACAATTGTCAAAATTGGAGCTATTGTCAAAAATGTTGTTTTCCCTTTTCAGACTGATGCCATTAAAAATTGTTCTGAAATAATTTTTATGATTTCTTCACAGTTTTTCCCTTTTCACACATCGCAGAGCAAAGCTTTGCGTATACGTGAGAGCTAAGACCGGAGTTTGGAGAACCTTGTAGGTCCGCCTGCAGAGCGAGGCATGCGCGGTTCTTCTTGCATTTGAGAATCATCTGGAGTGGAATCCCCACATACTGGGTTGTCCCGTTTGCTCGACAGCGATCAGCGTCTTTCAGATTCAGATATAAATATGAGATGGTTCAGGTCACTCTGTATTTCTGTCTCTTTTTCTTTCTGCAGTTTATCGCTTTTGCTTCTTTGTTCTTCATTTTGGTTTCCATCACAACCTTTTGCCTGGAGACACACGAAGCTTTCAATATTGTTAAAAACAAGACCGAGCCGGTCATCAACGGCACCAGCGCTGTTCTCCAGTACGAAATCGAAACGGATCCTGCCCTGACCTATGTGGAAGGAGTGTGTGTGGTGTGGTTTACTTTTGAATTTTTAGTCCGTATTGTTTTTTCACCCAATAAACTTGAATTCGTCAAAAATCTCTTGAACATCATTGACTTCGTGGCCATCCTCCCCTTCTACTTAGAGGTGGGGCTCAGCGGGCTGTCTTCCAAAGCGGCCAAAGACGTGCTCGGCTTTCTCAGGGTGGTTAGGTTTGTGAGGATTCTGAGAATCTTCAAGCTCACCCGCCATTTCGTAGGTCTGAGGGTGCTCGGACATACTCTTCGTGCGAGTACCAATGAGTTTTTGTTGCTGATCATCTTCCTGGCTCTGGGCGTTTTGATATTCGCTACGATGATCTACTACGCTGAGAGGGTAGGGGCTCAGCCTAACGACCCTTCAGCTAGTGAGCACACACAGTTCAAAAATATCCCCATTGGTTTCTGGTGGGCCGTGGTGACCATGACCACCCTAGGCTATGGAGATATGTACCCCCAAACATGGTCAGGGATGCTAGTGGGGGCCTTGTGTGCTCTGGCCGGAGTGCTGACAATTGCCATGCCTGTGCCTGTCATTGTCAACAATTTTGGGATGTACTACTCCTTGGCAATGGCGAAGCAGAAACTTCCAAGAAAAAGAAAGAAGCACATTCCTCCTGCCCCTCTGGCAAGCTCACCAACATTTTGCAAGACAGAATTAAACATGGCTTGCAACAGTACCCAGAGTGACACATGTCTGGGCAAGGAAAACCGGCTTCTGGAACATAATAGATCAGGTAAGGCACGATTTCAAATGTGTACCGTTAAGTACTTATAGGTCAGTTCATCTTAAAGGCAAATGGTAGATGCTCTCGTTTTCTGTAAATATCCGTGTGTTTACAGTTTTATCTCCTCACAAAATGTGTTTGTGCGAAGTTTGTCTATAACAAGACTGTAGCACATCTACATATGGATCTGTAGGGCAGGTCGGTGGGGGTTTTTTGATGCCGGTGGGGATAACCTTTGCTGATGATGCAAATATTTTTCTTTTGCCCATTTGTTGCCTCTGTGCCAATGTTTCCTTGTTTCTCCACACGATGTGATGGGTATGATCTTGACCATGTTTCATTCTTCGTTCTCAAAATGTTCCCCTCCATATCATTTGGCTTGGTGTGTTTGTCTCAGTCCCACCTCTGTCACACGGCACTCTGCATCTCAACCTCGTTCACGAGAGGCAATTACTGAAGGAGAATGGATGCTTGCACCTCAGAGGCCTGGGCGCTAAAGAGGTGATGTGGAAGGCAGGCCTTTCAATAAGACAGTTCTTTATTAGTGTTAGTCTAGTGAAGTGGCTACGTTTTCGTTGTTTTAAAGTTAGGTAGGGTATTGCAACCTAACCCTTTTCCTGATACAAAGTTACATGTAATACAACAAAATAAGCACCACYGTTATGGGTACAGGTAATCTTCCATGGATAACCCAATGAAAAAAAATTCATTTCTCTCCTGAAATCATTTTTTTTTTATTGCGTTGTGCCTTGGCCTCTTCTCCCTTCTAGAACTGAGTATTGAACATTTTTAATGCTTGTTTTTTGCATTCCTGTTCCCTGTATGCTAGATGTAACCTATGACTGATTAATTCTAACTCTAGGGTCAGTGTTTCCAAGTCAAGGCAGAGGGAGTTCGTGCCTGCTTATTATGTCTGAGTCAAATATGATATTTTTTAGATGAACAAAATATTTATTTAATTAGCTTATCTTGAAATTTAAAGTGTACATATCTGATCTGCTTTTCTTTTTTCTTTTTAAATTTATTTATATATTCACTTTGTATCCCAATATATGAGAAAAAGAGACCGCTGATGATCTCATGTCTCATTTAGCAACAAGATCCCTGTCTTAGGGTTTCTATTCCTGCACAAATATCATGACCGAGAAGCAAGTTGGGGAGGAAAGGGTTTCTTCGGYTTATACTCCCACATTGCTGTTCATCACCAAAGGARGTCAGGACTGGAACTCAAGCAGGYCAGGAAGCAGGAGCTGATGCAGAGGCCATGGAGGGATGTTHCTTACTGGCTTGCTTCCCCTGGCTTGCTCAGCCTGCTCTCTTATAGAACCCAGGACTACCAGCCCTGGGATGGCACCACCCACAAGGGGCCCTCCCACCCTTGATCACTAATTGAGAAAATGCCTCACAGCTGGATCTCATGGAGGCACATCCTCAAGGGAGGCTCCAATCTCTGTGATAACTCCAGCCTGTGTCAAGTTGACACACAGAACCAACCAGTCAGTACAATCCCCCTTTACCTTCTGAAAAATTTTATGAAGCAAGCAGAAAACTCAAAGAGGTATGGCTGGAGATGAACGATTGTTCATCTTACATGCATTTKGGAATTCATCTGCAAATCCCATCAACATGTATCTGACAGCAGTTCAGAATGTCTGTCAAAAAGGAGGAATTTAGCTAGAGTCGTTACATCGTTCTCCGTGCTCTCCTGCAGAATCCTTAAGAAAGGCGTGGACAAAGAGGATACACTCTGGTCAACATTGTAATGTCAAGCTAGTGTGTAGGCTGATGAAGGAATTCAGAGCTCTTAGCAAGCAGGCAGAAGTAACACTGCTCTCAAGGACATGGAAATCTTGCTATATGCTTTGCTCCAAAGAATTTTGAGTCTTCAAAGTGGAATGGTTCTATTTTGATTCAGATTTTTTTTTTGGTAGAAAACTGAGTTCTTTAAGAATTTCAAAGCCAGTGCTTAGGTTTTTATTAAAGGTCCTCTATTTTTAACCATTTCCATAACCAGTTCCAGTAGTAACTGAATAACACGTAACAAATTGCATAATACATTTTGTCTAATTCATTATCAAATTTATTTTGAGTTCACATCACCTGTGTGAAAGCTAACTACCCATTGGATTGATTCCAAAAATGAATCAGAATTTTGTAAGGAGCATCTCTTCCTTTTAAAATTCACCTCCATCTTACTCCACGTGATTTTTTTCTTTATTGTGGCGGATACTGTGACGTGATTATCGTGTTCTGTATATTGAGTGACTGGACTACAGGCATCTGTTGTAAACTCTCTGTCCTGTCTCATTTCCTCATCCACCACTGTCTGTCGATGGGCGTGGTCCTGTGAGCAGTGTTATCAGGTGACGACAGTACAGGAAGTGAGCCGCCATTATCACCTCCAGAAAGGCTCCCCATCAGACGCTCTAGTACCAGAGACAAAAACAGAAGAGGGGAAACGTGTTTCCTGTTGACGACAGGTGATTACACGTGCGCTTCTGATGGTGGAATCAGGAAAGGTAGGCCTGCATTTAATCAAACCCTAGTAGGGGACTTAGCCGCTAAGTAAGAGTGATGCGAAACGCTCAGTCATCATTTTCCAGGGAGCGCAGCATGTGGCGCTCTCGTATTCTCTCCATCCTTTCTTCTCATTATTGGCACTTTCTGACACCCACCACCATATCCTATGCCATTGTCATATACAAAATCCAATACCCTTTATTCTGTATACTTCCCCCCCCATCCTTTTAACAGAACATGCAAACATCGTTAAGTCAGTCAACATTAAGTCAGCCCTTTGTTATTTTAGAGTGATGCTTTTAGCAGTCTTTAAAAGCTATCTCTTTTTTATTAAAACAGTACTCACTACGTGGCTCTAGGGTTGTATTTGTTAAGTAATTGATGGCCATTAAATAATTGATAAGGCGTTTTTCTCTTCCAAGTGAAAGAACTAAATAGCCTTTAAATCGCTTTCCCAGTGCCCTGGCAGTTGACACCAACAGCTTCTCTGATTTTCTCAAAAAGCAACATCCTCTGCTCTGCCATGTGCATTTTTTTTAATCAATTGAAGGGTCACATATGTGATTTAAAAATACATATTTTTTCTTTAGGCTCAGTGAAACAATCTAAAATTCATCAACTTTTTTTTGGCAGACAGTAAACCATATCTAACATGTAGGAGATAATAAATATTTGTTGATGACATTAAAAATGGCTGGAGATGGGTCTTTGTTAAAGGCTGTGCCAGAACAGGTGAAGATCTATAATGGTTTCTTACTACAATTGGCTTCTCTGAGCTGAAACTTTGATATTTTGTTTCACTGTATTCTATAAACAATGTCAGTATTTGTTATATAAAATAGTTTTCCTATATCTTTAACGTTTTAAACATAAAATGTTTGTCTTATGATGTCCTCCTTAAAAAGTATCTGATAACTCACACTTTAGTTCATTTCTTTTAAATATTTTACTTGTTCTCTGCTTCAATGTCTTGGAGGCACGGAAACAGACAGAGCCTCTTTATTTTGTTCTTCTATTTATTTTTATTTTTTGCTGAGCAATAGCTCAGATGATTCTTCATTCCAGTCAGTTCCACGATTTACCTGAGTTCCTTGAGCTAAAATGTATTTCAGTCCTCTGAAAGGCTTTGTTCACTATTTTGAAAATCTGCATATGTACTAGAAAGTTTAAATGTTTTGTGAGAATAGCTAAAATCGTATCATATTTTGGCCAAATATATGTGCACATATTAGGTAGTAAAAGGTTTTGTTCAAAACCCTTTTCTAAGTACATAAATAGTGTAACAGAATTTGTCTGTAGATGGACACCTACATATATAGGTGTACACACATTTATTAGTATATGTGATTAAATAGACATTCATTTTTATGCATCTTCCATTATATGCAGTGCTTATAAAAAGGTAATGAGTTTAAAGATCTTGATACACATTTTCTTCCATGTCAAATAATACTGTTAAAAATGTCTGAGAAAAGCTTTGGACATTGTAGGATAGTATGTCAATAATATTTTTACTGTAAAATTGTAAAACTTTATGAACAAAACAATTAATAATGTACTTGTTCTGCCTGGAAAGATACATGCAACTTTATTTCATAAATGCAAATTATACTTTTTTAACCTCTTTTTTATTTTATTTTATTTTTTATTGGATATTTTCTTTATTTACATTTCAAATGTTATCCCTTTTCCTAGTCTCCCCCTCCTGGAAAATCCCTATCATATCTTCCCTCCCCCTGCTTCTAGGAGGGTGCTCCCCCAGCCACCCACCCACTACTGCCTCCCTGCCCTCGATTCCCCTACACTAGGGCATCTATTGAGCCTTTATAGGGCCAAGGACTTTTCCTCCCACTGATGCCTGACAAGGCAATCCTCTGCTATATATGCAGCTGGAGCCCTGTGTACTCCTTGGTTAATGGCTTAGTCCCTGGGAGCTCTGGGGAGTCTGGTTGGTTGATGTTGTTTTTCCTATGGGGTTGCAAACCCCTTCAGATCCTTCAGTCCCTTTTCTAACTCCTCCATTGGGGACCCCTCACTCAAATTATACTTTTTAAGGAGGACTTCTTTTGAAAACTGAGCATTTCCCACAAGTGTTTTTTTTCCCCAACGTTTCTTACCACACCAGCTCTTCCATGTTTTTGATTATCTCTTCCATAACTGCATACTCTCTCTATGTGGGTATCATTCCTGGATACACTTAACCATGTTTGCTTTTGTCTTCTGTTGTTACATATACCAGAAACTATCCATTGTCTTTTCCCTTTCCTTTATATAACTTAGTGTTATTTACCCAAACATTTACTTTCTAGAGGATCTCATTCAGTTTTCAAGTTGATTTTTCTACTAATTCTATTTAAATGTTCTAAAAGTTCTCTCTGTATAATTTTAAAATATTACTGGATTCCTATTTTGTTGCTTTACTTATCATTATGAAAATATTCCATTATGCATTACGAGGATGCAAGGATTTGTTTAAAAAGTAATCTTCCAAGTTTACTTTTGTGTTTACTTACAACTGCTCTTGAGAAGCATGTGATCAAAATAAAACACATGCACCCAACATGTGTTGCAGTATTGATATTGTCCAGAATAAGCACATGCCCCTAGAAGCTGAATAAAATGCATATTATTTATTCAGAGCTTGGTTCTAAGAAGGTTTACTATTATATGTTTATGTTCATGAATAACTTACATTTTATATTTAAATCTTCATTGATATTTCCAGTCATTCCCTGAAAAGCTTGATTAAGAAAAAAAAAGTATGAAAATTTTTAATTAGAAATATTTGGAATAGGTCAAACTAAAATATATAAAGAACACATAATTTTACTAATTAAATAGTTGCTGCGAAATGAGGCGTGCTTCTTCAAATGATATTAAATTACTGATATTAAAATTAAAAAGATCTGTAAGCAAGATAAGAAACAACTACTTTAAAATCTATAATTTAGAAGAACAATTAACAATTTAGAAGAGTAATCAGGACTCATCTATCACTGGATGATTAAAATAAAATTATCAAACAGATCATTACCTGTCTCAGAGTCATATAAGAAACTCGGAGTGTAAACCACCTTTTTAATGCATCCACATACCAGAAATTAGCTTCCATCAGTGTTTGTTATCTATTTACATTTTTAGGTCACAAAATCAACTTCAACTGTGTAGGAAAATCATTTTCTCTGTAATTTTCAAAGTTATATTTTTCAGCCAATTTACAGAAGGGCAGAGAGAATGAAGTTACCACATACATGGTTTCTATATAAGGATAAATTACTTGCAATTAAAAAAAATGAAGGCACCCTCCCATTAATCATCACATCATCTGTCAGAATGGAACYGAAGCACACCCTCTCCTGCATTTTATAATAAAGGATGCTAACTGAACAGAGGCAGGCAAATGGCTATTCAACATAAAATCCATTCCCCAAACCCCAAATATAGTTGATAAATGGTGAAATGTCTATTTACAAAATTATTTAGAAGACTCTAAGTTTACTGGAAGTTCATGTGTGCGCATGTGGGCAGGGAGTGCTCCTTACTCTTCTGTCCTGTTTCTCCCAGTTTTAGGCTGTTCTAGAGTGGCTATGGAATCTGTTTTGATGTATAACTGTCTTGGCCTCTCCTATCTCAGATAAATACAAAAATTACTTTGGTCCCAATAAAACGTCGAGGCAGTTACAAAGGACTTTCTTTTCTCTTCATCCCACAATCAGCAAGCACACTAGAGCCCATGGAGAGCCCTTCACAGTCTAAAGGAGACACAAGACCAGAAGCTCATTGGAATTGTACGCCCTTACTCAATTTTGGCTGTCCTACAGGAAGCTCATTTCCCACCCTCTAACTGTTCAGTGGAGCTACCAAAACGTTCATTTCCAAAGCTGGGTGATAGGATCCCATTCTCATTCACGTGTCTTCCTCTCCACGTCAYGTCACGTCACACTTTGTACGAGAAGCATCCCCAGCTCATTCAACTGCCTCTAATGTCCAACCGAAAAACGCTACAACACCGACTGCGTGCAAAGGTCACAGGACCGGGTCCTGGCTGAAGTGATTAGGGAAAACAACCCAGCTAATGTTCCTGAGAGGCTGTTTCATTATCTAAGTACATGGCTATCACTGATAGACTAGGCTGAGAATTTTTTGGTTCAAACAAAGTTTGCCTCAGAGATGAAGTCATCCGCATACATCTAATTCAGATCTATTTCACTAAAATTATGACTCAGTTTACATTTCATTTGCTTCGTTTTTTTTTTTAATTTAATTTAATTTAATTTTTTTTTACTACCTGAGGGATTGGTAATGTGCTTTCATCCTGTATCACATGGATAATGGCACCAGATGCCATTATGACATGAATCACTCTTTTAACCTAGTAAACCTTAAAAAAATACATATGTTGGAAACAAGTGTGCACTTCAGGTTGAGCATGCTTCCTTAGTTAATTATACTAAAATTAAAAGGAATATATCTCATATATTTTTAATTTTTAGAAACATGTCTTGACGTTTAAAATGGTTGAGTCTGTAAATGTAAGGTTTTTTTTCTTTATTTGTTGCCTAATTTCTAAAATAAAAAATTCCTGTAGTCTCTATGCCAAAATGACATCAATGCAAACTATAATCAAGCATAAATATACTTTTTTGAGATATTGTAGCTATAATTTGTGGTAGCTGGTTTGATTTTCTTCAGAAGTTAAGTGAAATAAAACGAGCTCCGGTTTTTAGATGTATGAATTGTATCAATACTGAATCCTTTACAAATGTTTTTAGCTAAGATCTAGCACTTACGGGGTTACCCTGCACTGTACTGTTTGTCTCTGTCTATTTTCTGGTTGAACTCAACTGATGTCTATGCATTTCTCCATAAAAGGATATGAAAAATCCCGAAGCTTAAACAACATAGCGGGCTTGGCAGGCAATGCTCTGAGACTCTCTCCAGTAACATCCCCCTACAACTCTCCGTGTCCTCTGAGGCGCTCCCGGTCTCCCATCCCATCCATCTTGTAAACCAAACTGCACCCATCGGCTAAATCCTATCAATACTACTAACTACTGTTTACCTTGTAATGGAAACCACTGTAGAGTTTCTCCAGGCTCCATTAGTCCCAGTGTAGATCCTGCATGATATTACTATTTGAAGTCAGAAATGCTACTTGAGTAGCTAAAACATCCTATCCTGGCTTTAAAGATGATCCAAAGTCGTACTACTACTCGATACAAATTGCCCCAGTTTCCTTTTGCAATACAGTGACCAATAGTGTCAGATATTGGCCAGCAAACTAATGCATAACCGTATCTTCAGGGAGATATACTCTAATAGCGTGCTTCTAAATGCCAACCACTTCACTGGACCTTCATTTCTTGTGACTCCAAAACCATTCTGAAGATGTCTGGGATCCTATCTAGATCGAATAGATCATGACTCTGGTTAGCTCATTTGCATGGGCCATCTTGTCTGTATCCCCCGAATACAATGTTAAAGAATCCTGGAACTGGAGGGCTCAGGAAACRTGTACTCGCTTCAGACCATCCTGCAAATTTGAAAGCACCGGGAGCCTGTTCTGCATGTTGAATTTTGGGGCAGGGAGGGATGCCTTTCTCCTTGCTATCCCCCACCCCTTCCTTGAAAGAAGTATTTACTTTAAATACCTTAATTTCTCAAATTGATTTACTTTTCTTAAAAAACAAAAACAAATGCTGTATTGGTGTTCTGAATGTTTTTGGTTGTTTGTACACACAGATAACTGCAAAGAGGTTGTCATTACTGGTTACACGCAAGTCGAGGCCAGATCTCTTACTTAATGACTTGGGGAAGGCACAAAACATGAAAGAAAGGTAACGGCTAAGCAGGCTTGCATCGTTTAGCCAAGAATCGCTGCTTGGTACTAGAGCCACTTCCTCCCTATAAGTCCTAGAATTTGTCACTATTTTCAGAGGTAGAGTGCCAAATATTACTCAAAGCTTTTGTCTTTTTTTCTTGCCTCTTTATTTTTATTTATTATTTCCTGTGAACATTAAAAAGTTACTGGTGTTCACCGGAGGCTTTTTTTGACTAGCCTTAAAATTTGCATCAAAGGACTAACCAGAATTTCCAGGCT
The DNA here is from genome assembly GCA_002335545.1 of Apodemus speciosus. NCBI lineage: Eukaryota > Metazoa > Chordata > Mammalia > Rodentia > Muridae > Apodemus > Apodemus speciosus. The sequence goes on along the minus strand of BDUI01002268.1, from coordinate 71,127 downwards.
GTGTTTAATCAGGTGCTTCGTCTCGTGTGGTGTCTCCATCTGTTTGTCTTAGCTGCCTGTCTTAACTGTATAAGCTATCTGTCTCCATAGAGGGTAGACATGCCCTGATCGTCTCTTTAAACTTAGTACCGACCTCCCTACCTCCCACCCATGTCTATTTTGCTACTTGGAGCAGCCTCTCTGCTTTGTATGTAAAACTAATGATGCTCCATAGACTACCTAAATTAATAGGCACTGTGAATATCTTTTTCATGAGCAGGACCGAAGCAGCAATTTCACCATAGTTCTCTGTTGCCTACTGCAGTGCTGGTTTCTGCTACCTAGCAATCAGCTTTCATCACTATGTTCCAGGAAACATCTCTAGAGAGTCTTTTTTTTTTTTTCCAGTCTGGAGGGAAGATAGTTTGTTTACACATCCCTACCAAATGCCATAGCAATAGGGTATCTGATATTTCGGGGTATGCGAGGGAAGGAAAATGCCATAATATAATTGCTGCATAGACTATTACTTTCAATGAATTGATCCTTAAGAGTGTTGATAAATTCCTGATTCTCATGTTTATTTTTGATAGAAAGGCAATCGTCACTTGTGTTATTGGATAGAGACATGTGTTAGTCTCCATTCCTAAGCCCTAGAGCATGAGCTGCATGTCAGAGATCTTGTACAGCAATGCATCTACCCAGACGTAAATATTCGAAATTTAGAGATACYGTGATTCTTTTGATAACACCATTCTTAGAATGCTATAAATACTCAGAAATTTACGGTAAGGGATTAATACGCTGTCTGGTGCTGCTGTTATTGACTGCAGTGTTGTACAGAATTTATCATGGATTTTTGACTGCCGCAAAAAGGACATTGAGATTTAGCCATTCCAAGGATTGTACTGGAAACTTCTGCTACCGAATGTGACCCGATGTGACCAGTTTGTATTCAGAAGAGGTCCCGCATCTTATGAGACATTTAAAGCTTATAAAGGGACGGTGGCTGGAACTGAAGTGGTGCTCACCATGTAGAATATTCTGCTTGTCGACAGACCAGAGTCCACGAAACAACTCTAAATACCACCGTATGCATGGGTCCACCCCCTCGCAGTCTCATAGCACAGGGAACCACATTCATGGTCAGCATCTGTGAAGCATCAAGGAATGCCTGCAAGGCTCTGAATGGCGCCTCTCGGCTCATGGTGGCTTTGCTGTGACTTACAGAGGGCAGTGAATCTAATGTAGTATAGGTCTGTTTTCATTTCTATCTGTACATTACGTGTTGTATCTACAAACACTGATTGCCTCATTTCCTTGCAGACCGCTTATATATCAGCTCGTCAACTATGTTGTGAACTTCTAGCATCTACGTATAAATCGAATCATTTCTTAGTCATGTATTCATTTAGCTCCTGAACGCTGTTACTATCTAGACGAAAGTCATCAACAGTATTCATAGTTTAAGTCTTTTGTCCTTGTTACCTCAATTATAAATATTAAAACTATAAATTCTGGCAATGAGAGTATTTTTTTATTAAATGATCAAGGAAAATGTCAGTATATAGTAGAATATTATCAAATTATATCCTAAAATGTCTATTTTGCATAACAGAGATATTCTTCAATCAATTCCTTTTTTGTGTGTGAGTTTTGTGGCTAATGAAGTATGTATTTGTCTTTATCACTGCTGTAGTTGAAACTATGTAAGAGTGTCTGATCTTGCTTAATCAATATTTCCAGAATCTATTAGTTCCCCTGGGATTCTGAATATACTATATAGCCTAACTATAAACCCCTGTATCGTGTACCTTTTGTGACCATCTCACGGTGCATGCCTAACCTTTGTCATAAGCCAATGGACATGTTACTAACAGAAATGAAGAATAAAAGTCAACTGAACTGGGGATAAACTTGAATCCGATCTGATTAAATGATTCATACCCTTCTCTGGTGTCCTTTCTTTGTGTGTTATGATTTCAGTGGCTTTGCTAATTGTTATGCTTCATGGTTCTACGACACACACATATGCACATACACATACATATACATATACTGTAACTGCCTGCAGTTACATCCTGGAAGGGAAGCTGGGGATATATGGGCAGGTGGCGAAAAGAGACCAAGAACAAGACAACAGTTGCTGTTCAAGGTCTTAAGGTTTAATGGAGGACTCCAAATATATAGGCAGGGGAGAACCCTTCTCCCAAAGGCTGGAAACTTCTCCACGGAATGGTTCAATTGCTCTGCAGGTGGCTAGTGTTTCTCAGGAAACTGCAGGTCCTTGAAGAACAATGGGCTTCACCTTGGTCTGAGCACTCCACCCTAGGTGGAGGGGATTATGGCTACCACAGGAGTTCCCACTCAAAGGCAGGGAGAGGAACTTCACCTCGGTCAATGTCAAGTTCCTGCCAGGTGGCATGGCACCCCAGTAAGGCTCTCTACAATGTACACATACACATAAACATACACACACACATTCACATACACATACATACAAGAAGTTGGGAATGAAGGTCTTTTAAAGGTACTGAAGCTCTCATTTTCACTCAAATCTTTGAAACACAGCCTGTTTTCTTTTTCATTATGTTTTCTTGCTTTCTCTGTCTCAATTTCTCTCATGACCAACTATAGAATTACTTATTGCTATGATACTGAGTGTTCATAGGCAATTGTATGATTAATACTAAAGTTTCACTTATATTTCTGATTTGCCTCAGTAGTTGGGTGGGGGAATACTTGTGTTTTAATTTCATTAGCAGT